>JAFVLL020041368.1:0-33250 GCA_021397915.2 Tor tambroides | reverse complement strand
AACTGTAAGACTGTTTGGCCAAATGACCTTATGGTTTTGAGAATGTCATCTCGGTTTCAAGAAATGAGCCAAACCAATCGAGAAAAACTGTAACAACATTAGATGTAACATACAACCCTAATAAACATAACTGATAAGAAAAAACTAAGAAGAAACATAGTTATTTCAAAGAAAAAACATCAAATTCAAACAGAATTTGAAATGCAACGCAGGGAATTCTGAGAACATCAGTTTACATTTTTTCCCTGTTAAAATCACGATCATTTTTTACAGCCAGACAAACAGACAGATAGACAGACAGGCAGACAGACAGACAGATAGATAGATAGATAGATAGATGGACAGATGGATATAGACGGACAGACAGATAGATAGATAAGATAGATAGAAAACAGACAGACAGACAGATAGATAGATAGATAGATAGATAGATAGATAGATAATCAGTAAGTCTCAGATGTGTTGAGTGTTGGAGTCGTTGAAGTTCACACAGATTGTGTTTACAGATATAAAGTCTGGTGTTTTTGTTCAGGATGTCCTCTGATCAAACTAGTGGCATAGCAGCAGGATTTAATGAGTGGAAATGTTCTTTCACACTGCGGCTCTTGTTTTCTTTGGACGCTCAGACATGCTTACATAACATCTGCTCATGCTTGAAGTGCAGAGTCCTGATTGGCTCTTGATGACGGCAAGATTTACCGTCAGCTTCCGACTGTATCAGCGACCGAGAGCGGGATCTGTGAGTGTATATGTGTGGCACTTGTTTACGGTAGTTTCGCTCTTTCCCACAAGGACCCGATCCAGCCCAGTTTCCCACAAAGGCCTAATCTAAAGGTCTTCAACTCAGGAACATAAGAGTTTTCTCTAAGTGTCAATTGTACTAGACACTGATTAGGAAAAACACCCTTAATCTCCTGAAGAATAAGAATATTGGCTTGTTTATTCTGCTTATTTAAAGGCAAAGCACCAAGACGTTTCTACACCAACTGTGTAGAAACATCACAAATAATGCTCAGGAAATGCTCATAAAATGCTGCTGGAAAAAAAAATACAAAGGTAATAGCATAACAAGACCAATCAAAGCTTAAAAAGCAAGACTTCTAGCCGTTTTCAACAAATAGCTCAAGTGGTGAAGACAGAGCAAAGGCAAGATGAACATACTGTTATTACAGTTAGTATGGCGCTGCTCCTCTGACAATCAACTCACAAATCAAATGTGGTAAAATCTAGGCAAGAAAATTGTGAAAAGTGTTTTTGATTTTCCAGTTTCTCAGTGTTCTTAAACCAGAAAATATCATCACAAAGAAATGCATATGTATTGTTTGAATAAACCACATTTCTACATTGAAAAAGTGTAATGATTTGGATGTGTAGCTGGTGTTGAAAATCTTTCCATTCATACTTGTCATTGCTAACCTAATAACACACTACAAGGAGATGCTACAGGCAATGTTTCAGTTCATGCCAGTGTCAAAAATAAAGCTTTTGCCATTAAAAAAAAGTTTTATGCACCTGATGATTTAGTTTTTCTCTCAGTCAGTCTACTGTGGGTTGTCATATGCTGGCTATATGTCTGGGCTCTATTATTATGGTATAGTATCCACTTAGCATTGACACAAAGCCTACATGCATTTGACAGAACATTCATGGTCACTCCTCCTGTACATTTAGTCCTCAAAGCATCACTTAATGGCAAATGTATGCTATTATTGAAAACATATGACAAAATAGTTGCTTATGACAAAATAAATTGAAACTGAACAATCTGAAAAAGTCATAGCTTTTTCTTAAACAGTAATAAAACACGCTTATCTTTGGCCATTCCTCATCAACTGACATTTCATTTGGCTTTAAAGTATGTGAATTTAAAGGAAAAGATCACCTAAAATTCAAATTCTGTCATCATTTATTCACCCTAATGCCATGCTAAACCATAAGACTTTTGTGGCTGAATCTTAAACCGATTCACTGAAAAAAATCCAGATCCAGCTATTTTAGAATCATTGAGATATTATTATAGTTTTATTAATAATTTGAACCTGTTTTTATTTTTATATTTTCCTTTTTAATTTTATATTTAAAGTTTTAGAAATTTTGTTGTTTTTTGTCATTTTTAGTAGTTTTTGTAACATTTTAGGGAACGCTATTCACTAATAACTAGTTGCTTATTAGCATGCATATTCCTGGCATATTAGCTGTTTATTAGTACTTATAAAGCACATATTAAAGCCTTGTTCTACATGACCATATTTCTAGGTCCCTTAACTCTACCCAATAATTAAACATAACCACTACAAGCAACTATACCTTACTTACTATCAATAAGCAGCAAATTAAGAGTTTATTGAGGGAAAACCCTTAGTGAATGTGTTGCATAATCAAAATATTTTTTTTATTCATTTTTATTTCAGTTTTAGTTATTTTAGTAAATACAATTAAACTAAATTAAAGTGACATGCTGCCTTGTCAAATAGTTAAAATACATTTTTTTCTTATTTTACTTCATTTCAGTTAACATTTTGTTTTATTTCAATGTTTTTTTAAATAGTTTTATTTTTAGTTACAGTTTTAGTTAACTATAATAACCCTGGTTTGGAACAACATAATGGTGAGTTAATGATGCCAGAATGTCATTTTTGGTTGAGCTATCACTTTAAACCATGTGCAGGCTAAAGGCAAACATAACTTCCATACAATGTTGCAAGATTTATGCTAGAAATATATTTATACATTGCATTAACCCACAATTTTCTTTATTCAGCAGGCAATGAAAGATTAATGCTTGTGTATTGGCCATATATCCAATTACGACCAATTCTATAAAAACAAAACAAAAAAAAACAAACAAACTTGCATTTGCTTACAGAATCATGCTATTGATGCACATCACATCTTAAATTATGCAATGAAACATCTTCATGTCTTTTTGGTCACAACTGCTTTTAAACAGAATGTGTAAGTGGTTTAAAAAAAATCATGTGCTAATGCAAGATATAAACTTAACTGGTGAACCACCAATCACAGCTGTGTCAATATCATAAACGCTTAGCCATTCTTGCCTGATACCCTGTAATGGTTTCTGAACAGATGCTCACACATGCTGGGTTTGGGATATGCATCCAAAAACCAATTAAGTTTGTCAGTGTTTGGACAAGATTGGTGGTTCATTCTCTAAAAAAAACAATATATTTCTCAGTATCATTCAGTGTAGCAGCTTCTGGGAAGTCTATTCTTGGTGATTTTAAGGCACAAATATAATTCACTGGATAATAAAAGCTGCTGTCGTGTTTTGCTTGAGAATACAGACTTTATCAAACATCTTAATTCCTACAAAATGTATAGACAGATTCATTTAACTGGCACAAGGCATTAAGTCATCCTTTCACTGAGTCCAGTATACATCCAGGAAAGATATGAATGCTTCTGATAGCTTTGTGAACAAACATATTTGTAGACACAAATGTATCTTCCTGTTTTAGTATGTGCAGAAGAAGCTTGAGCTTTATTTGAGATGTTCAATGATGGAGATCCCGCCATGATCGGGGCAGTCCGGAGTAAGACCATTCAGGTACAGGCTGCCATTTTTGGTCAAGGTGGGGAGACCTTCTTTCTCAAGTTCATCTGTGAAGTTTACAGACAGGGTCCTCTTGCATGGCATCATGTCCTGACCTGGATTTTGGCCTAGCTCTGATGACAGCTTGCGCTTGATGTATGCTGCTCGCTGAAACTTGTCGTAAATTTCCACGCTCAGGCGGCGGCGTGTCTCTTTGAATTCCGCTGACACATTAGCCGTCCATTCTGCGGCATGAGCGCGGAACTCTCCCACCTGGAACAGAAGGAATGTTCAGTGGGACCAAACGCAGTCGAGTGTCACATGTGTTTAGAAGCATTTAAGAGGTGCAAATCAGAACTTCGAAAACCTGTTTTCTGTGAAAATAGTTCAGCTCGAGGGAATGAGAAGCATGTGGGCTGATTCAGCCTCAGTGCTACTGGGAGTGTTTCAGAAAGTAATTCAGGCCTACTGCTATAAGACTGTACAGTTCATCAACAATGTGCAGAGATGCTATGGATTTAAGGACCCCCTCATCCCAATCCATAGCTATTATTGGGCTTATCATGTGCAACTTAAGTGTGTCAATTCCTTTTTAACTGTCTCTGGCTTTCCACAAAATGCATGTACAATAGTTTGGCATATTGTGTAAACTGTCATAATGTTTATGTTTATTCTTTCCAATTTTTGTGTATTTATTGTAGTATACAGTATGCTTTTTATATTGTTGTTTAGATAGATGTTGAATCAATCAAAATGATAGATAGATAGATAGATAGATAGATAGATGTTGGAAGGAGCAAACATACGTACACAACGAGTAGACCCGACAAACACTAACTGAATGGACTGGGGCTTATAAACACAGGATGATTGGAAAAAACACAGGTGCACAGACTTACTAATTAAACCAAACGAGGACAGGAACAGGACCAAATAAGGCAAAACAGGAACAGAAACAGGGGCAAAGCACGACACAGACAGTCCACAATCCTGATATTTCGCCCCCCTCCCGGAAGGCGTGTCCTCGCGCCGTAGAAACAACATCAGAGGGAGGCATAGGTGGGAGCTTGGGAGGAGGCTCGGGAGGAGGCTCAGGAGGAGGACGGATATCCGGGAGGAGGATGACAGGCAGAGACCAGGGATGTGACGACAGAGGGAGGAGCCAGGTAGACGACAGGAGGGACTTGGAGCAAGAGGAGTACAGCAGGACCCAGGCCACAGCCATGATGATGGCCCACGGTGGAGCCAACAGATGGAGGAGCCATTGAGGAGGAATGGCTGATGACTCCAGGGGGCCGACCCACGGCGGCAGAGCAGGTGGTGGAGGAGCCTGAGGCGGAGACGGAGAGCCAAAGAGCAAGGGCGACGGGGAGGATCCGGAGGGCCAAGGCGGAGCCGAAACAAAAGAGGACTGAGGAGGAGCCAAAGAGATGGAGGAGCCTGACGGAGCCGGAGGGACGGAGGGAGGAGGCGCAGCCGGAGG
The DNA here is from genome assembly GCA_021397915.2 of Tor tambroides. NCBI lineage: Eukaryota > Metazoa > Chordata > Actinopteri > Cypriniformes > Cyprinidae > Tor > Tor tambroides. Next base: position 28,214 of record JAFVLL020041368.1, on the reverse strand, counting down.
AGTGGAGTCCCGAGGCGCAGGATGATCGACGACAGACCAAGGCAGAGCCGGAGGGACGAGGGAGCCCGGCAGAGCCAGTGGACCGATGGGCCACTGCGGAGAGGAGGGAGCTAGGAGCCATGGTGGAGCCGACGGGTTGATGGGCCGAGGCAGAGTCCGGGCCTCGGAAGCTGGAGGCAGAGGTGAGGGATACTCCAACCCCAGCGACGCTGGAGGATGGCAGTCCCGCGGGGCTCGCACCGTACTAGGGATGCACGATAAACATACGTTCATTATCAGCGTGGTTTTGCGCAGCTTATCAGTGAACAACGGCTCTGTGTAGTAAATGCTGCTCAATGTGAAATCACGCATGTGATGGCATTTACCGCTGATTACAGAACCGGCTTTACTGACAAGATGCACATTAAATATCGCCCGATATTTATTGTGCATCCCTACACCGTACAGATAGGGGGGCTGAGGGCGAGCGGAGGGGCTTCCAGACGACAGCAGTGGAGGAGGCAGGAGCGGGTAGGAGGGTGAGCATTTGTGAGCCTCCTCTGGGCTGAACAAGGGAACAGGATGACGCTCTGGAATATCGGGCTCTGGAGGGCACTCTCAAGGAGCGGACACTGGAGGTTTGGGAGCCCCCTCTGGGCTGGACGGGACCAGTGGGGATGACGGAGAGAGGAGAGGGGGCAGATCGATCTCCAGATCAGTTTCCCAGTCTATCAGGTCCCCTTCCAAATCCAGCAGCCCCAGATGTACAACCAGCTCACCCTCAGCCGCGGTGTAGTGGGCGGAGCTCCACTCCGCGCTCTCACCGTCCACGGCTTGCTCCCTCGCGGTGGACAGTGTCGCCGGCTCTCGCACCTGGTCTGACGGGTTGGGCTCAACGTCCGGGGCGATCCTCCGCTCAGTCTCTCGGCTTTGCGCTGGCTCGTTGATCGCAGCGGGAAATGGCTCTCCGTCATCGGTGGGCTCGGGCTGATGCTCCACATCGCGGGGAGATGGTGGGCTGGGCTCTGGGTCAGGAGTGGATCTGGCGAGATCATCCACGGGGCAGATGGTGAGTGGCGATCCATTTCTCGCCAGAGTCCACTCCACAAAGGCGGCGAATTCTGTTCGAGGACCATCTTCGGACGATGGAAATAATACGCGTCGTCCGGGTAGCTGGTGAGTTCCGCGAGGGCCAGAAACAGTCTGGTATGAGGAGGAATTCCGGGCGGACAAGGGGATCCATTAGGCCACAACGGAAAGAAAAAACAAAAAACGGGAAACAAAAACGGAGGGTAGACACACGGAGGTAACAGTTTTTTGGGTCGGGTCTTCTGTCATGTTACGCTGTTGGAAGGAGCACGAGAGAAACGTGAATACAATCAATAGTCTTTAATCCATAGAACACAGAGGAAATCCACACAATAGGTGCTGGAGCAAACACACGTACACAACGAGTAGACCCGACAAACACTAACTGAACGGACTGGGGCTTATAAACACAGGATGATTGGAAAAAACACATGTGCACAGACTTACTAATTAAACCAAACGAGGACAGGAACAGGACCAAATAAGGCAAAACAGGAACAGAAACAGGGGCAAAGCACGACACAGACAGTCCACAATCCTGAAAATAGATAGATAGATAGATAGATAGATAGATAGATAGATAGATGATGGATGGATGGATAGATAGACATTTATTATAGTATATAGTATGCTGTTTATATTGTTGTTTAGATAGATGTTGAATCAATCAAAATACAATAAAACTGATTTCATAAAGTATTACAACAACTGTTTACTATTTTCTAGATATTTTAAACTAAATTTATTAGCTGTGATGGTTAAGGTCCCAGCCATTAGTCCAGTCAAGACAATCTACAAGAAAATCTGTTATATAATCCCAAAGAAATAATTTTAATGTGCTCATTTAGTACTCAAGGCCCCTTTATTATTATTATCATACTTGAAAATGATTGTTCTGCCTAATAAAGTGTGGAAACAGCAGTAACTGTGTCTTTTTCAGTCACTGAAGTATTTAGTACATTTGCATCAGCAGGTCGCTGTACACATTCAAATCAAATTTTTGTTTTAAAAATGGCCAAACACAAACACATTTTGGAAGTGCTGCACTATGGAAATTGCTGAGATGAAACCAGCTGAATATGTTCATAAACTAACTGATTGAATGCATAAACTGCCAAGCTGCATTTTTTTTTTTTTTTTTTGCTGAACCGTGCATTTTTAATCCTAACCCTAAAAATAGAAATAGTCGTTTATACGTGTAACATTATATATGTCTTCTACAGTATTTTGGATCAATTTAAATCATCCTTGTTGAATAAAAGTGTTAATTCTCTTCAAAAACATAAAAATGTCTGATGCTTTCAAACATTTAAATGGTAGTGAATATATGTAATACACTTTTCGTACAGTACAGTGTAATCGTATATCTGCAAAAGCACCCCAATTTTAGGATCAATAAAGTTCATACCTACCTACCTACCTTCCAAACCTCTAAAATATAATTTTCCTGATGCACTACTACTAGGAAGCCTCTTATAATATATTATAACTACCACTATAATTTATTCAGGAAGAAATTACATGGCACGACTTGCATTTGTGGACTATGAAACAATGTCTCTCAAAACAGTAGTTGTGATAGGAAAAAAAACTAATGAACAAGTAAAACTAATGAGAAAATCTGATAAATGTAAACAAGGAACCTTTGCTTTCCTCTCTAATGAGGTCATTAGATGGTAAGTTGGCTTACTACAGGACTCTCGAGAAGTTTTAATTTGAGAAGTTTATTCCTGATGTAGAAGAAAATATGTGTGTACTACACAGCACCTTTACAGCATTTAAGAGACCCTGAAAAGTGATGTATTATGGATGAGAATCAGGTAGCAGAACTGGGTCATTCAAACTTTTATTCACATTAATCCTGCACTGCACTTCCTTCTCCTCTATTTCTGGTGAGATGTGATAATGGACTTCAGTGTGAGACATCTTCAGGTTCAGATTTACAGTATTCTGCTGCTTCATACAGAGCTGCATAATACCAAGGCTACATTCTCCTTTTTTGTGAAAGACTTTCTTTGCATGTTCTTGTAAGGGACAAATTACAACTCCTAAACATAAAGCTAATTATGTCTTTTGTGATACTGGAATAGAATGTCTCATCAGAAAAAGCACAAGAGGTCCAGAGAAAATGTCTCATTATGTGTTTCAGATAGAGCAAAGCTTCTGTTCCAGCTAATCCAAGCACATAATTCTCCAGGCTGAAGCCCATTCACTTTATACACTGCAGTAAATGAAAGCTAAACACAGTGCTGAGCAGTGATTGGCTCCTGGCACACTGGAACTCTACGCTGTGAACTACATAGCAAACACTGCCACAATAACACATAATGAACTCTCTGACATGATCTGGAACATTTTATACAGGCCTCATAAATCATATACAACGGTGCTGCTACATAAACTTTACAGAAATCCAAAATAAGCAATAAAAGTCAAATGCTTATTTTATATTATTTAGAAATACAGCTCAGTACACATTAAATTAATGTTAGTGTATTTTTGGGGTAATATATTATTATAGTAGTTTTAAAATGATATAATACATTACTATAACTGACACTATCAACATTGCATTTACAATATATTTCTTATAATTATCAATGTTGAAAACAGTTTTGCTTCTTAATATTTTTGTGGAAACTGATACCTTTTTTTAGGAATCTTTGATGAATAGAACTTTCAAAACTTCACTTTTGATTGATTTTAATGCATCTTTGACATATAAAGTATTAAGTTAGTATTATTTCTAAACATATAAACATATTTATAAAAGTATACAATTATACTGTATAATTATATTATTAATCACTGTTTTTTTCAAATCTTGAAAGAAAATCACTTTCATTTTATGAACTATCATGGAAAAACCACTTCATTTCTTTTCTAACCAAGTGCTGTCTATACTGCTGAAATTGATACCATACCTGAAATAAATGGGTGATTTCTGAGGATAAAATGGGTAAATATCTCATCAGTTTTAATATTTAATTGGCCTAAACATCCAATGATCAGATTTCTGTTTTTTATGTAGTTTCCAACACAACCATTTTGAACGTCTTTGAAGTACAATCCAGTAAATTCCTTTTCCAATTTATATTGTAATTCATTATCCTGTGGTTCATGGCCAATTCAGTTCACACTTAGGAATTGAGAGTGAGCCATTTCTGAATTTCTGATTTTTGCTCAACCGTGGAATAGAAGTGCAGTTCTCAACCCGGTATTGCCTTAAAGAATATCAGCAAGCACATACCTCCTCTTTGGTCTTCTTGGAGATGACCCGAAGCCAGTCTCCAATCATACTGAGAACTGCAGCGAAGTAGGCAAGACCCACCAGGATCCAGAACCACACGATGGGCTTATAATAGTCCAGATACTCAATCTCAGAGCCTCCTGAATGAGATAAATGAACCAACATCAACCCACTGACCTCAAGACTGAGTTGTTTTTCTGGGCATTTATTTGCTTTCAAAAACAAACACAAGACCTTGAAAATGGAGACCGAAGGAGCAAAGTACTGACTTCATTCACCTGCCACAAAGTCTCCAAATCCAATAGTGGTTAAAGTGATGACAACAAAGTAGATGGACTCCAGAGTGCTCCAGCCTTCAATGTGCTGGAAGATGAGGGCGGGAAAGGCCACAAACAGCAGGCACCCAAACAGGATGAACAGGACCGTGGATGTCACACGGATTTTAGTTTGGCTCACGTTCCATTTCTGAGAGGAAAAACAGAGGAGAAGACAGGTGAGAATGCTGGGAGGAAATTGGCCATAAAATGTGGAAACGTGTCAACAGAGGACAGAAAGCTGCACTCAGTTTAGTAGAGTTTGAGAAGTAAACACTTGCCCTGAAAAAAGATGGATTTTTCTTTTTAGCCTTCAAGAAATTGTTTACTATGTGTTATACAAAAGAAAGAATGAGTCCACCAGCAATAAATAATCAGAGTGTCTATTTACACTAAGTGCAAATAGCCTGCCTTGTTGGCAAAGGCTATTTACACTAACTCCGCCCACTAACGTGTGATTGGGTTAATCAACACTGAAAAAAGACAATCATTCACCATCACATTCAGTGGCGTGGATGGTAAAGTGCATGCTTTTTGACGCAATCGACCCGAGTTCGAGTCCACCATTTGCTGAACTTTTTTTCTCCCTTTCAAATCTCATATTGCATCAGAAAGGCATTTATTTTCAAGAAAAATGAAGGAAATAATCAAAAGGTTAAAAAATAAAAGCATCGGGTAGGGTTAGGGTAGGTGTAGGGAGGGCTTTATTGTCCCAATAAGGTGGCATCTATCTAATAATTTGAATTAAAATTATAATTTACACTCAATACGTTATTATTGCATACTGTTTTATAATGTTCTACAATACTGAGGTGCAGATAATTGCCACTATTTGCAATAAGTAGTATAAATAGCAGAAAATCTTGCTATTTTAACAGTGTAAATAGAATCTATAGCTATTTGCACTTAGTGTAAATAGCATATCGTTAAAAAATACTGCTATTTTCACTTGGTGTAAATAGAATCCATTGCTATTTGCACTTAGTGTAAATAGCATCTAATTGCTATTTACACTGAGTGTAATTAGCATCTATTGCTATTTGCACTTAGTGTAAATAGCCGCTGCCATAAATAATTCACTATGCTGCATTGACTGCATTGACAAATACTGTATGGTGCTCTTCATTGCACACATCAACGTTCCATATTGTTCCTGCGCAAAAACACAACAGCTCAGCAGAGAATAAAAGTGTGTATGTGCAACGAGTGTAAACAAGATGGCCGCTAGAGGCACTTAAATGATTACATTGAATCATCGAAAGTGACAGCACCACAGAACAAGGTTAACAGTAGTCAGCAAGGCTTTCTGCAAAACAATCATTATTTTTGAGCTGCAGTAGATTTATTAAGACAATATAGTACATTTCTGATTAAAGGGATTTGAGGTGCACAAACTGTTTTCTAAATTAATAAAATATTAATATTGTTTTTAGATGTAATCTTTTGACTTGCCAAAGTGGTAAATTCACATTAGGCTACATTTTATAAAAATATTCCAAAGAACTGCTAAAATCTATTGTTTTAATTTGAATAATTATTTACACTGTGCAGGTCAACATGTTAAAAATAACTTAAGTTTTTTTTAATTCCAAAATTTCTGATATTTTATATAAACATATACAAATATTGCAATATTGAATGAAACACTCACCACAAACATCTTTTCCACTTTGGCAATTCCTTTGCCAAATATGGTTCCCAACTGATCACCCACTCCAGCCAGTAGGAATCCAAAGAGTGGGATCCCAAGCAGGGCATAGATAATGCAAAAGATCCTGCCTCCTTCTGTGTGTGGAGAGACATTTCCAAAGCCTGCAGAAACAGAAGTCATTCTGTCAGGAAGACTCTAATGATCCCAGGCATAATGTGTGGGTATAACCTGCCAAAACATACAGATAATACTCTGCTTCCTGAAACATTATTTTATTACTTCAAAAGCTTGTAAGATATTTTGTTGAGTCAAAGAAAAATTCAGCAGATTTTATGCCAAGTGCATTCAAAAATCTTTGTTTAATTTAGTGTGCAGACAGATCTATGGGAATTTGTGTTGGGATGACTTACTTATCTGTCAGAAAACATTAGGGCTGTATTATCAGAGTCTCCCAGTGAAGACTATTCAACACCTAAATTTAGCTATAGCACAAGAGCAAAGCACGTAAAACGTAATTGGGATTCATTTCAGCTGTGCAAATGCATTCATTTTAAAATATATTCAGGCCTCATGAAAGCAGGAGGAATTAGTGCTTTATACAGAATGGGTAACAGTAAGGTGAGGTAAATTAGACTTGCCATCAGGTTCACTCATGAAATGGGCTTTCTTCCTTGATTCAAACTCAATAATGATTTTTAGGAAGTTTTATAATAATGGCAAGGATTCAAACTTTGGGTTCACTTAAAGGGATTTTCTGGGTTCAGTACAAGTTAAGCTCAAACAACAGCACTTGTGGCAATTTAGCAACTCTATTGCCATGAAACCTAATGATGCAAACCCTAAAACACAATGAAAAAGATGAGATATTTACAACTCTAAAAATACACAAGCTTTAACAGAAGATTTAATGCAAGTGTTTTTATAAAATTATAGCCTTCACATTTATGCTTTTCAATTCTTCAAAAATGCCCTCCATTTACTTCCATTGTAACTACCTCACTATAACCTTGATTTTGGCTTCTTTAAAGAAAATGAGAGCGAGAGAGAGAGAGAGAGTCAAAATTATTTTTTGTGTTAATCAGCTCTATGCCACAGTTTCTGTTACGTTGTACTAAAATATTCCTTTAAAACTGTGAGACTTCGAGCTGCTGGCGCTGGTTAAAAAACATTTTTAGGAAACTATGATTGAGACTATTCACACTATTAAGCTGAACTGATCCAACACTGAACTGACTTGAGCTAAATAATGATATTGTCCTTTAGAGCAGTTTTATAGCAGAATTTGGTCTGTCCCCATAGTTGAGTTTGTAACATTTACTAATATCAAACGTCACAAAAAGAAAATGAAGGGGGATCAATCACCATTGAATAACATATTATATTTCCCTTTTTAGAAGAGCATACAACTTCAACATCACAAAAATCTAGACCACATTTCATGTAGCAGTGTTGCCAGGCTTTTCATACTTGGAGGCAAAAACCTTCTAAATGTCCAACCAACATTAAAGTCCTGAGTTACCACAAATGTTCATCACAGCATTGTAGATGTTAGGATGTTAGAAGGATAAAACCCAAGATCATCCACAGTGGTTTCCATAACTGCGCTGATCTGTATTGTATAAAGCGTTATAGAAATGAAGGTGACTTGACTTGACTCTTCATGGTTTTGCAAGAAAGTTTTACTTAGCATATTACAATGGGGGAGTCAGAGACAGTGAGAATACCAGTGGTTGTGGTTGTACCACAGCAGGAATTTAAGCAATTACAAGAGCAAAAAGCTAAGCCACTGGACAGAACCACCCTGAGTGAAGGCGAGCAGTGGGGGGCATTTCTGCAAGAGCCTCCTTCCAATTATGTCTCCATTTTCCTTGAAGCTCATTAACTGGGCTCAATCACTCCTCATTCAATCTGTCCTCTTTCAAATCTAATTAAATCAAAAAACCTTGAAAGAGCCATAAAAATCGGTTCTCTGTGAGACAACCTTAATTACACATGGCACAATGGAGACGAATAACTGTAATGTCTTTACACATAGTCTCTTGGAAAAATTATCCACGTTCATGGCTGGATAAAAATATCATACTTGTTCCGGCTGAATAACTATAAGGATGTAAGCTTCTCAGCAGCAAAAATTTATCACGTGTGGTAATGGCTTCAGTATTTCTATTTTCTCCTGATACAAACAACACTGAGCAAACTGTTCAGATAAAATCTGATTTCCTGACCTTAAATAGAAACAAACAACATGTAATAATTGATAATACATCAGAGACCCTAGATAAGGCAGCCAGTGGGCCAAATCTGGCCTGCAAATCATTTTTTGCACCTCTACAATTGATTTAAATGAAATAGCTGCTCTGCCTGATAAAAGTTTTCCAAAAATAAACCAGGACTCATTGTGTCATATCTAATATTTTTATGCCTATGTGTCTTGCACAGTAAGAGAAATCAATGATTAAAACCTAACCTTCAAAGAAAAACGGACTATGCTCTTAATCTCCCTGCTTAACCGATGTGTCTAATTTATTGCGTCTGTTGTGCCTGTAAAAGCTAACCAGTGATGCTGCATACATGCAAACAGTGTGACTATGTGTGGTTCAACATACTGTGAGTCAGCATCCTCAATCCTCCACTCAAGTTTATTCTGAATTCACACCAGCTGGTTTGTTGTCACTAGTCCTACATTTGTTGATCAGATACACTGTTCAAAATCTGGGGTCATTAATATTTTTTATATTTTGGACAGAATTTAAATTGTAAAACATTATTGCAATTTAAAAGAACTATTTTCTAACCTAATATATTTCACTTTTTTTTTCTGTGATCGCAAAGCTGAACTTATTTCATCTTCAGTATCACATGATTCTACAAATTCACTCTAATATGTTGATTTAGTGCTCAAGAAACATTTCTATATCTTCATATTAATTGCAAATGTGCTGCATATTTAAGTGTGGAAAGAGTGGAAGTGTATTTCTTTTTGCGAGATTCTTTGATAAACAGAAAGTTCAGAATAACAGTGTTTATTTAAAATATAACACATCTGTAACATTCTAATGTAGTTTTTATTGCATTTAATGCATCCTTTTTGAAAAAGGCATAAAAAAATCTTACAAGCCCCATATATATCAAATATACTTATAATTTATTGAACCCAACATGAAATATATATATATATATATATATATATATATATATATATATATATTGGGTTTTTTATTTATTTATTTTTTTAAATCTAAGAATGTATTACTAACCAAAAAAAGAGGAAAATCAAGTACAAATCCGAACTACTGGTTTGAATATCCCAGAAGAAAAAAAAACCTTTGTTAAGCCATGAAAGGAATGGCAGAACTACAGAGAGAGAGAAAAAATTTTTTTTCAATAAATGTATTTCTTATGTAAAAGGATGGATATAGAGTACATTTTTACTATGAGAGTTTATATTGCAAAAGGTCCAGTCTTTAGCTGATCCTCCAGTTCTTCCTCAGTTACCCAAATTTGTAAACAAAAATATAATACTTAAAGTCATAATAATGATAATGTTTATCAAAAATGTATTAAGTTAATTGAGGGTGTGAAGTCATTTGTTCTCTAGCCAGTCCTCTTTAAGAAATTTATGAACCATATATTTTTTTGTCTCTGTTTTTTTAAATAATTTCAGCCAGTTTTTTTTTTTTTTTTTACCAGAATAACAAATAAATAAAATAAAGTACACTAAAGTACAAAAATAAACTTCTTGAAAAAGTAAAGTAATCTGAAAAAAAAAGTTAAGAATCCCTGACCTAAACCAACTGGCAACTCCAGTATAAAAAGCACCATGAACACATTCACGAATCATAACACCTAAATGACTGAAATTATGTGTTAAAAAAGCAGGATAATATCTGTTCTTAGCAATAAACTGTCAGATATCTCAGTCCAGTCTGATGAGAAATGAACGTCATGTGCTGACTTTTAGCACAAAACAAGTCAGTTTGACACGAGGAGCAAAAAATGTCATGGCACCCTTATTAGTGAAGAAGCATTACTTACTGGATGACTGACGCAAACCTGATGTAACAACAGTGTCTGAATGAGCTTAATGAGCACACAAGTGTGTCTTGTGAGGGCTGCGACACTGGCAAATGCTCGGCACTCGTGCTGATGCCTGAGTATTACTGAATGCGATGCCCTCACCAACAGATGACCGCATAAGGACACTCCAAAGTATGTGTGCTTGTGTGAGTGTGCGTCTTTGCTGATGGGGTGGACAGGGGGAGCTGACAGGTCCTCATTCAAATGACAATAAATGCTATTTTGTCTACGTAGGTGACAAAAAGAAGGATGGTCGCCACTTGACGAACAAATTAACAGTTAGAGCTTTGAAGGCCAAGCCTGTCAATGACTCTCCTGGGTGACACAAACACAAATAAAAGATGATGGATGATGTTGATTTGTGCAAAATAAACAATACAAACAACATTAAGAAAATAAAATAACTCTGTTTTAACAGCCACCATTACTCCAGTCTTGAGTGTCAAATAATTCTTTAGAAATCATTCTAATATGCTGATTTGATGTGCAAGAAATGTTTTTTATTATTATCAATGTTGAAAACAGTTGCACTTCTTAATGTTTTTGTGGAAACTGTGACATTTGTTCAAGATTCTTTGATGAATATAATTTATTTGCATCTACTTGAAATAGAAATCTTCTGTAACAATACAAGACTTTACCATCGCTTGTGTTCAATTAGTTGCATCCTTGCTGAATAAAAGTATTAATTTCTTTAAACAAAAAACCTTAGTGACCCCAGACTTTTGAACATTTATACAGAACTTGGAGATCTTATGATGGGAAGCAGCTCCAAGACCTTGGCCTCTTTCATTAGTGTATAAAAGGTCAAGCTAACAGATCCGCACAGTTCATTAACTGCACTTTATATTTCACAACCTAAGAGGGACACTGGGGGGGATTGATGAAGTGGGGCTTGCTCTTTAATCCACTACTTGGCTCCGTTCCAGCAGGTTTCAAAGGTGTTGTACACATGTATTCAAGAACAGTCAAAGCTGTCCATAGGATTAGTTAAGGTTCATTAATCACAGTTATTACATAACGTTAACACAATTTCCTACACATCCTTAGTGATGAAGTCAAAATGAAAAATGCTGCTGCTGATTATTTACTGAGTAATGAATCCATAATATGTTGAGTGTGTAGACCCTAAATAACCCTACATGTATGTTAAATAACCCTATATGACCATAAATAATTTCCCTGTTGGTTATTACCCTTGATATTATAACTGCAATAATTACAATTAACAGAATTTACATTAAAAAGTAAACAACTCATTTTAGTTGTTAAAGCAGTTCACCCGAAATTATTATTATTCTTTCGTGTTCTGCTGAAGAAATAAAGTCATATGGGTTTTAAAAGACATAAGAGTGAATAAAAGATGACAGAATTGTAATTTTTGGATGAACTATCCCTTAAAGATACTTACTGTATTTTATGTAGGGCAGCTGCATGTCATACACTATATTGCCAAAAGTATTGGGTCGCCCCCTTCTAATGAACAGGTTTGACTACTTTAGTAATTTCCATGAGTACAAATCTTAATGTTTAAGCATATAATGATATTCTACAGAATTGTGTGCTTCTAATTTTATAGCAACAGTTTGGACAGGACCCTTTTCTATTCTAACATGACAATGCCTCTAACAAAGAAAATTATTGATTCAGTCAGTGTGGAAGAACTTGACTGGTCTGCATAAAACCAAGTCCTAATCCCAGTTTAACACCTCTGGTGTGACTGTAAATGCAGACCTTGAGCCAAAAACTCATCACCAAACACCAATGACTTGTACATATGGGTACAGTCATTTTAGACACTTCCAAAACTGTTGCAACAGAGATGGAAATACAATTTTTAAATACATGAATTATGTTCCCATCGTTGTTGCCACAGATTTGGAAGTGCATTTTTCTGTTCTAAAGAAGGGGGTGTCCCAATACTTTTGTCTATATAGTGTATGTACAAGTCATTGGTGTTTGGTGATGAGTTTTTGGCTCAAGGTCTGCATTTACAGTCACACAAGAGGTGTTAAATATGCTTTAACATTAAGATTTGTACTCATAGAAATTACTAAAGTAGTCAAACCTGTTCATTAGAAGGGGGCGACACAATACTTTTGGCAATATAGTGTATTTTTTATGTGCACTACCATTCAAAATTTTGGGTTCAGTAAAGAAATTAATGTATTTATTCCGCTAGAATGCATTAAATTGATAAATAAAATGACAGTAAAGGCATTTAGAATGTTACAAAAGATTTCTATTTCAAAATAAATGCTGTTCTTTTGAATAAAAAAAAAAAAGAAGAAAACAATGATAATTATCAGAAATGTTTTTGAGCACCAAATCAGTATATTAAAGTGATTTCTGAAGGATCACGTGACACTGAAGACTGAAAATTCAGCTTTGCCATCACTGGAATAAATTGCATCTTAAAATATATTAAAATAGAAAAAAAAAAAAAGTTTCTTTCAATTTTAAGAATATTTAAAATTTACTGTTTTTATTGTATTTTTGACCAAGTAAATGCCTTGGTGAGCATAAGAGGCTTCTTTATTAAACAAGCTGAATGACTTACAGGCGCACACCGAAATGGAATGCTGTAATTAACACATTTCATGATTAATTATTATGCACCCCTACTTGTGTTCTTTTCATTTTACTTTCAAGGCCCCCTAAGTTAAACTTGTTTCACCAAGCAGCTTTCCCCAAGTTGCTTTTGTCACCTTAATGAAGTGATCATGAAGTTCAAAATGTCACTAATCAAGAAAGAATCAATTAAAGAATTCATAATGAGTCCAGTAGTTACTCACCTATAGTTGTGATGACAGTCCCTGCAAAGAAGAAGGAGCTGCTGAGGTCCCACATGCTGCTCTCGTTGGAGGGGTGACCTGAGGGACTGACCCCGGCCCGGATAGCAAACACCACTTGCTGTGGATGAGAAAACAGGTCAGGAATAATCTCCAAAAATGATACGAACCACTACAATCTCAAACTAAAAATGAGAGAAATTAGCACTTTTAGAAAAGAACTTTTAGGAATAGATCACCCAAAAATAAAAAGTTATCATTTACTCCCTTACCATGTCATACCAACTCTGTATTTTCTTTCTTAGTGAAACACAAAAGGAGACGCTCTGCTTAGTACCTCCCATCACGTTTCACAAAAGAAAGAAAATATTACAGGGTCAGAATGACACGAAGGTGAGCAAATAATGACAAATGCTCAGCAGGTAAAGTATTACATGAATATACAAGACATGTTTATTTAGAAACTGACTGCTATATTTTCCATTCACACAGGCTGAATCATATTCAACAATGCTATTTCCAGTACAAGCCCAGCTGCGATTGTGTGTAACATGTTTAAATCTAAAGCAGACTGCATGTCTCTGAATGAACAGCATGACTGGCTCCAATTCAGAGCCTCAAACAAAGACACAGATCTGTTCTTTATCAGTCTTCCACAGCATCTCTGGATTTTACGTCACACATTACCGAATCAGCTGGGAGTTAAAACGGAATTTGAGCTGTAATTTCATTCACTGTCAAATCTGTTATAGTAAATGGCTGCCTTATCGAATGTGTGCGCCTGTGTTTGTGCAGCAGGGATAATATTAAACGTCTTGTAGTTCTTGTGTTTCAGACTGTGCCTATTTTTTTAAAAGAAAGGATCATGGTGTAATTGAGATCGATATTCCTCATTCCTCCTCTGAGCATTGTGTTCCCTGAAGACCTAAAGTGACTTAGTACTAGCTGGGATTGGTTCCAAACTTAGGGAATGTATGGCTCATTAAATAATTTAGTTTTTTATTCATTTTACCACTAGGTAAGTTAAACTTTAAAAACTCAAATTACTAAAAGAATAAGTGGAAGGTCAAAGCTTTGCTGTAGTTGTTCTGTTCTCATTTTATAAGTATGCATATTTGAAAAACTGAAGGACAAAAAGTGGAGCTGTCCATGGTCCTTAACTCGTAGCTCATTCACTACTACTCTCGCTCAAATATTACACATGACTTGGGGTTCTACGGTACATAGACATGAGGCAAGAATGTATTATGGTCATCTCGTCACTATTGCAAGATATAATGTCCAAATAACAGAAAATGATACTGCAAAATTGAAAAAAAAAAAAAGTTGAATGTTGAATGTATGTTGAAATAATGGAAAACTGTAAAAATAATGTTGCAATTATAATAAATTCAAATAATGGTAAATTGCATAACAAAATTGAAAAATACATTTGCAGTTATGAAATGTAATAACATTATGGAACATTGAAAAAGGAAAAATAAAGTTGAAGTAATAAGATGTACGTAATGTCCAAATAATTGAAAAAGTGCACTGCAAAGATTTCACAAAAGTTGCAAAAATGCGATGCATTTTACCATTATTTGAACATTAGATGGCAAAATTTAAAAATTAAGTTGCAATTATGACACGTAATGTCCAGATAATTGAAAAACTACACTGCAAAGATTAACAAAAGTTGCTATTATGAGATAATGTCCAAATAACGTAAAACTGAAAAATAAAGTTGCAATTATGAAATGTAATGTCCAGATAGCAAAAAATGGCACTGCAAAGACTGAAAATAAAGTTGCAATTATGAAATGTAATGTCCAGATAACAAAATGGCACTGTAAACATTAAAAATAAAAATGCAATTAATATCCAAACAATAAATTGCATTGCAATTATAAAGTTGGAAGTTATAAAGTTGCTATTGAATAATTAAAATTAAAATGTAATGTAATCCATTAAAAACTTTAACATTGCAATAAGGTCCCTAGTGAAAAATAAATATACTTATTTGAAGTACATTTATTTAATGCTAAGTATACTACAAATACATTTACATATTTAAATAAAATACCCTGCAATTGTACTTTCAGTATACTAAAAAGGTATACTTAAAGTCTGCTAAACTGAAACAACTAATTTTGTGCTCAATGCGCTTTAATTGTGCGGAAGCAGTGCTGAAGTCCAACTAAAAATATACTTAAGTATATTTGATTATGCTAAAGTGGAACTATTGCATGTATACTTTAGGTAAACTTTAAACATCTTGCTATTATCCAAAGATCATACATCCTTATCAGTAGTGACATTAAAACACATTTTAGGCTTAATATTAAGAAATGTGCATTGTGCACAAGTAGTACGCCAAATAAAGTTTAATTATAATTTTTATATCAGTCAGTCTTGAGCAATATGTCAGTAAATATATTGATAGATTTGAACTATACTTAGTATGAAATAAATGTATTTTAAGTATATTACATTTTACTAGGGATGATTAAATAAGCACTAACAGGCCAAAAAAAGAAAATATTTCTCTTTTCTTCATTTATGTCACATTAGGTTACTGCAAGCCCTTTAAGTATCTACATCTATGTTAATTCTGTAGTGGGTATATCATGTGCTGGCCATGCTGATCTAGCCCCATTCCAGCCATATTCTCACAGCCTAGAAATCTGTATAAAAAAAAATAAAAAAAAACTGGCCACATTTTAACTAAGCAGAGAGTGAAAAATGTAAACACTGTCAAAAACATCTGCACATGGGTTAGCAGGTTCTTCTGGTCTACATACTGTATATCAGGGATGCTGTAAGAGCCCTTAGCGTATCCCATCTGCTCCCTAATGCCTCCTGCTCCCAGCTGGCTGCACGAGAGCTCAGCCAAAAGTGAGAGGCAAAGAGAGGCCATTCATTCCATGGGGAGGTTTTCCTGTTTGTGAACACCTTCCAAGTGTCGGCACAATCACCACTGGACTTGGGCTGCTGGCAGCAAAGCAACTTGGCAGGAATGAACATTTGTTTAGAGGTGTGTGAACGTGAATAGTCAATAGTCAAGAGATGGGAAGTAGGTGAACGCAGTGTGTTGGGATGTAATTTATTGTAAGGGCAAGGGGGAGGGGTTGGAAAATGTAGAATTATGAACTGTCAGAGAACAGAAGGAATAGGTTGGATGTTACTTTAATATGTCACAACACTACAACTACACTAGAAGTATGCAAATAAAGAAATATTCTCTAAATATAACATCAAATTAGCTGTTTCCATCCAAGTTGTGAATTCAATTTTAATTTATTATTAAAATTATTATTTATTTACATGTCACAAAAACATATTCCGAATGATGCAGCACTTCCATGATTTTATGCACATTTAAGAAATTTGATTCACATTCTGGTGTTTTTGTCAAGATTTACATGAAAACATGTTGATGGAAACTAAGCTCACACAATCATCCAAGACCTTTAAATTGCTGCTAGAACAATTTAGTACATTTTGCAGCAGACAATAAACTCTGCAATTATAAAATGTCACTTTATATTCAATCTACTTCTTGCACAAAGGTAAATACCACAGACTTCAGAAGACAGAGCTAATTAGTGATGTAATGTCAAGAGCAGATTTAATTTCCCTACAGGTGAACTAGTGTTAAGTGAACTAACTAAAACTGATTTTTTTAAAAATTATAACAGACCCGACTGCCAGCAACCCCAATTTGGAGAGCAGATAAAGTGTATATAGTTATAAGCCTAGGAATATTACACAAATACAGATCAGATTGGTCTAAAATGTTTGTTTTTAGCAAAAACAATCTTTTATTTTTTAAGAAATAAGACAGCATCTTCAGAAACAGAACAACATGCACAGAACAATTTATGTCCAATTAGTGTTTTCTGGCTCCAATTAATCAAATTACAGTCCGTTTCTGCCAACTCCCGAGCTGTCATTATTGATTTTGGCAAAGATTAGTCTATTCACCCAACATCCTGCAGACAAAACCACTATATGCTTTGAAACAATATCCCCATACAAACAGATCCATTGACTTCTAATTTCAAGCACACAGGTAAATAATTGGAGTTTGTACCTTGACCAGGTCCTCCAGTTCAGAGACGTTGACACAGGTATGCCTGGAAAGGAAGTTAATTTTCTCTTGCACGATGAGGTACTTCTGCGAGCTCTCCTGGGGCTGTTCCAGGGCTTTGAACACTGTGGCTCCGATGATCAGGTACAGAACAACCAGCAGGAAGATCGCCACTACTGTTTTCCACTTCATTACGGTGGTTATGGTATCATCACAATCATCCCCTGAGTTATATACAATGGGCTTGGAGGAGAACGACAGCCGTGGTTTGGTGTTGTGTGTGGCTGATTTAGGATCTAAAAGATCAGGTGCAGCCACTGAGGCGAACAAAGGGAGAGAAAGGGCAAGACAGAGCGAGAAGAGAGAGAGAGAGAGAGAGAGAGAGAGAGAGAGAGAGAGAGAGAGAGAGAGAGAGAGAGAGAGGTTATAAAAGACAGCTGTAATTTTAAAGAAATGGTTGCTGATGAAGCTGTAGTAATTCTATAACTATTTGTATTACAGTTTAAAGTGTTCTACTTTGTTTATAGATATTTATAATGTTATTTATCTATGTCTTTGTACATGAATGAAAACACATTCATGTTTTTTACATGGAGCCATTAATAAATAATAGCAGCTATGAAAAGCGCAGACAGCTGCAGGGTTTTAAAACAGTGATGAATGTGATTTAGATTATGGACATAGATTGTTATTATTCTGAATCATTGAGTGTTCTGAATTTGTACACTGGTTGGGAACATTGTGTTTATGATATATGTTCAAACATTCGACTGATTATTTCTAATTACAAGCATTTACAATTTACTTTAGGCAACTTGGGGGGATTTTCATACAAGAACATCAGAAGTGAAACTGGCCTTTCATCTGTGAGGATTTTAATTTGTTTCTTTCTCTGCTGACTTCTGCAGTGTTTCAGCCAAGTGTGAAAAGCCTCTCTAGCAAACCTGTGATAGTGGACGTAATGTTCTCCTCGCTAGTATGCAGTGTGTGGAAGTATGTTATGCAAGGCAACACAAGTTTTAGCACTAATTTAGAGCTGCAGATTTGCATAGTTCTGACCTCAAGGCTTATTAATGATCTGTTAGCTATTGAAGCCCCAGGGGTCTCCAGCAAGGCATGTCCACTTTTTCATTCTTTTCCAGAGGATATCAGAAACTTTAACCCATGCAGATCCATTCAAATCACTTCCCTTTTGGTGTTTTAAAAATATTTTTGCTCCCATTTTATGCCACCCAACAGGACTATCAAACTTATAGCTAATATAATAACTCACTATTACTCTCTCTATATAATAACATTTGGACTGTTTTACATTAAATCTAAAAGGTGATATTAGTAAGACAAGCCTTTATATTGCATTAAAGAGTTTATTTATTGTTTTTGATGGGTCCCAGTGTAAGCAGAGGAGGCTGTACCATACTGCAAAACTGATAGATGTGATTCCAGTAATATTCCTCCTACAAATCTGGAAACATGTCAAAGTGGTGTGGGTGGTGTGGCGCTGTGATGCATAATCTAAGCTGGTCACTGAAAGGTTACAGGTTCAGACCCTGCAGAATGCAATCCAATAGCCATCACCATTGCAGCAAGTGTATTGCAATGATCTTACAGTTAGGCTATATTTTACCTTTATCTGCTTTCAGTGATACTGAATTGCAACTATTACTTTATCAATATTTAGGATTGTATTGTTTATTTTTAGAAAACACCTTGATTTTAAAAATCGAATCTGCAATGATTTTGCATTAACTTATAATTATCGAGATTTTACTACTGTTCAGACTGCCAACCGGGGAAAAAAAATATTAAAAAATAACTCATTCTTTTGACTGATTACCACATTTCGAGTAGAATTAAAGCATGTTCATATTTTGATGTCCGCAAACATAATTCAGGCCTGAATGGGTTAAGTATCATGCCAAATTTACTATGCAACACATGATAAACAATTCAATTATGCAAACAAACATTGCGCACTTACTACTTTGTCAGATCTCTTCTTCCCGCTGCTCCTCATTAGCTGTCTTGAGTGCTAGACCACTTGACTTCTTGTCTTTTCGTTCTTCTCAGGAGCACACAAGCAAAAACTGGATGTTAATCATGGCACCAAACGCACTCGCATCCCTCCTTCTTCTCTTCTGGACGATCATGCCTCTGTCCAGTTTTAAATCTCCATGCGAGCAGTATCTTGGAATCCAGCGCTGGATTTCGTGGTTGAGTAAGCACTGAAGTGAGAAGGGAGTGTCCAAAGGGGGCACACGGATAATTGGACGGGCTGTTTTCATCATGAGCAAGCTCACTGTCCGTCTCCACGCTCACAAGCGCTGGCACTCTCCGTGTGTTCACGAACTGTGGGCAGGTTTCACGATTTCATGCGCGTCACTCCATTGCTGCAGGTCACATCTCATGTCAGTCAGAAATGTGGGAATAAGGAATCGCGAGGAAATGAACCATTCTGGTTCCGATTCTTCTGAACGATCCCAGGACTTCTGAGGAGTACTAAATGTTTGAAACGCAGCCTCAACAGCTTTTTGTCAAGTTCTAAGATAAATTCAGATTTGAACAAAGCAGTTAAAACAAACAAAACAGCCAGACGGTAATTACAAATCAGTCTCACGAGTTTTCGGCTAACATGACACAGCAACAGTTGGTTCGTTTTGAGGCAGAAATGACGAAACTAAACTTGTGGTTAAGTAAGCTAAGTGAGTCTAATTAGCTATTTAAGAAATTGGTCAGACTGGAAGTGTTTGAAACTACACTGTCCGCGCTGTGTTTTTGATTTAAAAGAATCAGCACACATAAATAGAGTCATTTGTCCTGCAATCAGACTGCATTGGTCGCGCTGTATTTTTTGATTCATTAAAAAGAACCGGCTCATAAGAGTCATTTGTTCGGGAATCGGACTGCACTGGTCACACAACATAGGCCCTGTCCCAAATGGAACACTTCATGTGCACTTTCGGTCTTGCGGACTTACAATGGCCGCCGCGTGCGCGTGTCCGTTAAGTCCACGAGACCGTAGGGTGTCCCAATCGTCATTTTAGCGTTCAAAAGGGTGCTCGCGAGCGCCCCCTTTGCGGCCGTTATGCGCCCTCGATCCGCACTTCTGCCGAGCCCGCACTGGGGCGAGCTCCACAGCAGACTTCTACCCGACAGTCAAAGCGGCATTACGTCACGAAAGTGCGGACTCAGAGGAAGACCGTGAGGGTTTAGGGTGCCATTTGGGACAGGGCCATAGCCTCATCTTTTTGGAAATACGTCAACAAAGGGAAAGTGCTCGTTCAAAACGTTATAGTCATTTAAGTGTATCATGAATAGAGCAGAAAGGATTAACAGTTGTCATAAATTCATATCTTTCTGGTAGTTGTCCTTGTTTAGTTTTTTGAAAAACAAAGCTACAGTTTGAACTGTAGCTTGTAATTTATGTTCTAGAACAACCAGAAAATTAACCATTGTTTTATTGTACTAAAAGTGTATAGTTTTTGGTGTATTGATTACCATTGCCACAGTTTTACTATACCATGTTTAAACTATGGTTTGTGCCAAACGGTTAATTAGTGGTTACCTTGGTTTAACTATAGTAACCAATTTATTTTTATTCTTTTTGGTTTTATTTGTAGTAAAAACCATGGTTAATTTTCGTAAGGGAAAATGTGAAAATATCTCCAAATAATAACCACAGACATTATCTTACTCATAAATCATAAACTGGCATTCTAAAAAGCCATGAGTTTTAGGACTACAAACTGAATAGCTCTATGCTATGTTTTGAGATATGAAAGATATTTTTCTCTTGCTTTTAGAGTACAGCTTGTCACCAGTTGCATTTTTCTAACAAAGCAGAAGAAATTATAAAACACTGTTCAAGGCTGCTTTTGTCCGCATTTCAAATATTTATGCAACTTGCATTGACTAATAGATATTCTTCTTATGTGTCATTCTAATTCACACCATCCATCACTACAACAAAATTTCCATAATGGCTTTGGTGTGTGTAATGTTCCAGCTGTGAATGTATTAAAGTCCTGCATTCCTAATACATCTCCCATTGAGATGAAAATGAAAAGGCGCAATGTTGCTTAAGGGAAGAAACATTCTACTTCATATATTTGTTTGAACATGAACAGAGGGGGTTGTTGATACCAAATGACAATAACTGCATACAGAGTGTTTGCAATATGCGTGTAATATATGTAATATAGACATGTGATGTATTGGCTTTAAAGAGTTTATTTAGCTTTGCATAGCCTAACTGCTGCCCTTGTGTTAACTGCGCAAACTGTAGAGATGATATACAGTTGTGTTGAAAACTTCAAAAAAAAGTCACCATCATTTCCCATATACACTGGCTTCTGCTTCCTTTTCCTTTTTCCCATTGTCATTTCACCTTGGCTATCGTACTTTCTCTCACTGAGGTGGCTAAATTTATAGGTCCTTTGGGCAATGACAGAAGTGCATCAAAGGCACACGTGCACTCATGCTAACAGTGTTCATAAGCTTCCTTCATGGGCCGCTGTTATTCTCTGCAAGTTTGATTTTGGAATCTCCATACCAAACATAGGCCCTTATATTAGCATGGATCTTATTTCAAGCAATGGACAACTATGCAGTACTGTGAACTTATCTTTCGTAGCCAACTAAATGAATCTGGCTGGGTCTTTTACGACTCAGCTACAACTGTCAAATTTATGGGATAAATTTCAGAAACATGCAGAATAAGCATTACCATTACATTAGCATTATTTTATTTTATTTTATTTGTATTTATTTTTTATTATTTTATTTTTTGCAACAGTGACCTGTTGACTGTACATTATCCTTTACATATCATATGCTCAAATTTACCTATTTGCCAATACAATGGCAGCTGTGAAAGCTTATATTTAGCATTTACATCTGCTATCTCATGCATTAATATAGTGCTTGTCACCATCTTCAGAACCCATAATTTAGTAATAGTGTGTAAGAAGTGTGTAAACACTGACATTTGACTCTTGTCAACTTAGTTTATTGAGCAGAGAAGGGTTGTGTTTACACTATACCGGGCTTCTAATTAGAGATACTTTTTTTTGACAACAATTTGACCTATGACCTTCCACATAAATCCATTTTTACAGCCAGTGACTGGAAAAAATATTAACCATGTTATTGTATTGAGACTGTAGGCTAGCCACAGGACAACAGTTAGTGATGATTAACGCACACCGTTTTGCTACCACATAATGTATTTTCAATATCTTCATAGAAATGATGTAACAATTAGATGCAGTTATTTAGTTATTTATATCTTATTTATGGCTGGCAGGTCACCGCCATGTTGATATTTAGAACAATAGCATGATTGTTAGGGTGATACTGAAAAGTTGGAAAAAAGGGACTGTTTTTATGGTATAGCTATTAGTAAAAAAAAAAAAAAACATAATGGAAATGAACCGTGCCCTGCTCCAGAACTTTAACATTTCCACTAAGCTATATTTCAGGTCAGAAGGTGCAGGGACACAGGGAGACATTTTCTATTTATAGCACTTCCTTCCTTTTAATGCACTGCAAATGAGGTTCCTGTAATATTATTTCTCACATTATCTTTTTCTAACATCAAAGAGTTTCCATATAAGAGACCTGGGTTATTCTGCAGAATTTTCATTCTTTGTTGAATGTCTCTGGTGAAATGAATGTTACAACAACCCAAGTAGGAGCAAATGAAAGTTCTTGGGCAAAAACAGACACATTCAATGTCAATAAATAAATAAATAAAAAATTCAACAACCAGGCGGTTGTGTTTATGGTGTGGTGAAAGTCTATAAGAGGGAATCAAAATAAAAGTTTCAGACCAAAAACTAAGACAGATCAACCCATATTAGTCTTGTATATTTGTTTTTATGGTTAATATCATTAATTTGTGACATTATTCACTTCAGTCATTTTTTCTTTTTTTTTTTCAATTGTATCATGGCTTTTTAATCACTTTGACCCTCTATGAATGATTGAATGTTCTTTTATTGAATTCAGTGGGCCTCATTCATGAAAGAATATGTCTAAATCATGTTTAATTTTTCAGCTTTAA
Source organism: Tor tambroides (assembly GCA_021397915.2). Classification (NCBI taxonomy): domain Eukaryota; kingdom Metazoa; phylum Chordata; class Actinopteri; order Cypriniformes; family Cyprinidae; genus Tor; species Tor tambroides. The sequence goes on along the minus strand of JAFVLL020041368.1, from coordinate 4,926 downwards.
TTTCATGTGACTTAAAGGAATAGTCCAATCAAAAATGAAGATTTATTTACTCACCTTTATGTCAGTTTAAACCTGTTAGATCGCCCTGGGTCTGTCAGTATTTTTATGCCTTTACTTCCTGCTGTTTCACCTTGCAGAATGAAAAAAAATGTAATGTTTACGCACAGCACATTTGGGTTTAAGCTCATAGCATCTGTCCATTTATTGACTTTCACTCTTCACTTCACTTGACTACTTGAAAAAACACTTGGGTCAAATGTCAAACTGCTGACTCAGTGTGCATCTCTCTGACTGACAGGGAGAACATCCACCGGCACTGGAAAGTTAAACAGTGCCTATTCTTTTTTTAGGGGCTCACAGTATATAAATAGTGGCCAGTTTTCTGATCTTAGCAAGATAATGTTCTAATCCATGTTACATAACATTTTGAGCAGCAACCCCCTGACCCAGTGTAAAAAAAAAATTCGCTAGTGTTTGGCATGCACGCGAATGAGCTTATGCTATGCCATAGAAAAACACTGACATTGCTTGAAGGGTCACCATACAGTGTGGTCAATGGGAACGTTCTCATGAGCAAACATTGACTTGGACCATTTTTTCAGTCCATCCCCATATCAAAACACGTTATCTTGAAAAAGTAATGGTGACAAAGGTGAAATCCTTTAAAAATTTAGTAGTTGTTTCGAAACAACAACTAAATTACTTTTTTTTTCATTCATTTATAATGAATGGGTGGCTTTTTGTTTTTCACTTTAGGTCCCCAAGACTTTTAGAAAATAAGCTCTATTAAAGCACTTTTCACACTCTCACTAGTTAATTTAATTTGTCTGTTAATAATGTGTAATAATGTATAAACATCTCAGGAGAAGTCTATCATGTCATTTTTTTTTTTTTTTTTTGAAAGTCATGAAAATTCCCACCACAATTTTAAATGATATTGTGTTTAATAACATTCTTAATGGAAATTACATATTTTTTGTAAAAAAAATGGCTGACTTGTTTGTCTTGCTAAGGCCAATGTCATAGCTAGCATTTTATGCTAAATATCCTAAATATGAATAAACTAAATACACAAACTTATGTAATATTTTCAAAACAAACAAAAGTACAGCTCAACTGGAAATGGTGCACATCATTTTCTGCTCACAAGTAATATTTACCTTGATTATTTTTTGCTTTTTCACACATCACATGACTCATATTTAATATCTAGCCTACCATATTTTTTAGTAGTTTCCACCTTTCTCCTAAAGAACATTAACTTTTGAAAAATCTTTGTTAGAGGCAAAATCTTTTAATGTGGTGAAATGACATCAGAATTGATGTACAGCTATAATAAAAAAAAGATGTAAGTCATTTTCAACCCATAAATACTGAAATGGTTTTTGCTTATTTCACTTCTTTATGATCATAATTTTAAACTTGTAATAGAATTTTTATAGTGTAAGTTGGAAAGTGTTCACAAAGGTAAAACAAAATCTCTACATAAAAGGCACTTGAACAGATGTGGTTCTTAAACCCCCAGCCCTGCACATTTTGTATGTCTCCCTCATCTATCACACCTGATTCAACTCATCAGCTCATTAGTGGAGACTGCAAGACCTGAAATGGGTGTGTCAGATATAGGGAGACATACAAAATGTGCTGTGTTGTGGGTACTTCATGGAGAGGTTTGAGAACCACTGATTTAGGCTTTGTAAAAAGGTTTTCAAGACTTTATATTTTATCACATAAAAAAGGGATGAAGTTGAAAAACATCCATTGTCTTGTTAAGCCTCTAAGTTCTCTCTAAGATCTGATATTGTTTTATAAAGATTCCATTCTGAGCAGATGGATTTCAATTATAAGTACACAAACTGTATTCCCCCCCCCCCAAATATCTAATGAGCACATCCTTTGATTGAAAACATCAAGCAAAATAACATACAATGTTGAATTTCACATGGCCATAATGATCTTACCAGTTGCCTTGTACTGCTTTAGCAAAGCACTACAGCTGTAAAATAGAAGTGTGCTTATATACAGAACCATTTAGAAGGTTTCATAGAGGTTAAGAGCCTTCTTCACTTTTCCAATACAAATTAAAATGGCTATAAAGCCCATTACAGCCCTCTAGGAAATTCAGGGCTGTTAAACCATACAAACCTCCAGAAAAGACCACTGATAGCCTTGAATGTGAGGTGAAAAATACAGTTACAGAAAAAGAGACTGGGTCCTAACTTATAAAAGGTTTTTCTTCTTGTTTGTTTGCAGGAATAGATTAGAAGAAATATTTCATACGAATGTTGATTTGCTGTCACCTTTGCCTATTTCTGCCTGAGCTTGAGGAGATGAGACTTATCAGGAACTTCCAGTTGCATGTCACTTTCTGCTTATCTACAGCTCCACTGGGGAATTCTGAAGTCAAAGGTAAGGATGAGGACGGATTTGATGTCACCTCTGGGATTGGATAGGATGAGGAGTCAGCTCATGCTGTTTGACTGTAATTCCCAAGTACACTCAAGGATAGGACTGCTACATCCAGAGAAATCCTTCAGAAACATTTATGCTGCCTTGTTTTTGGTCCACTTCAGAACTCACATAGACGGCTACTCTCCATTTTGTTTTTTGAATTTCTACCAGACATTCACACTTTATCATTTATTTATTTTTAACTGATGTTTTTCTGTGTATGTGCGTGTTGTTTTAAGCAGGCGGCTGGCTGGAATCCCAGGTGGGAGCTAGAGGTTGCAAGTGTTTAGATTAACTGAATATTTCACTGACCCATTACTAGGGTGAGGTGTGTTCTATTTATAGCTTGGATGGATGTATTGGCTCAGCATCAATTGGTTTTCTCCCCCAGATCTTGCTGACTGAGAGTGAGGTGAAGGGGAGCATTATAATGAGAGGCCGAAATAAAATTTCAATGAGAACTCAAAACAGAGGCTGCAGCAAGGGAAAAGGGGAGGTTATTTTCTCTCTTTCTGTGAAGTGAATGCAAACGAGTAAATCTACTATGGACCTCTTCTCACACTGTGAGCCTGCTCAAAGAAATATCTATAGAGTATTTCTGTAACAGCAATATGAAAAAGAATCAAAATATGAAATCTTCTTAAATATGTAATTTTGAGGCCATCACATGAGCAACAGTGTTTGTGTCAACCAACATCATGCTCATAAGTGCAACATTTTTTTTTGCCTTTTTAGGGTAATTCAGGGCAGTTGTGGCCTAATGGTTAGAGATCAGACTTGTAACCAGAAGGTTGCAGGTTCGATTCTCAATACTGGCAGGAAATGTAGGTAGGGGGAGTGAATGCATAGTGCTCTCTACCACACTTAATACCCACAGCTGAAGGGAGTGAGGTGCAAAAATATCTGCCCCTGCTTCACAATTCTGTTAGCCAAGGGTATGTTAGATGATTACTAAGGAAAAAATCTTACCGTTTATGGTTATGTGACCCAGGGTAGCAAGTCCTTGTGATTTATTGTAAAGGCAAATACAGGGAGATGTAGAATTAACATATAAATAGAATAATTTGAGTTGTTTTGTTGTTGATGTATTACACATGCCTTTCAGTTTAAATACATTTTGTAAGTAAGAAATATGTTTAATACTACAGTTTCATAAATTTGACAGGAAAAACATGTATATAAAGCAGCGGTTCTCAATTCCAGCCCTCTTATCACTTCTATTAGACGTAAGTGCCCTGCGAAGTGGACTTCACAGGATATTCCACCATGATTCCAGTTCGAAGTGAGCATATATGTTCCATTTAAAGGACATTAAAGAACCGCTGATATAAAGCATGTATAAAAAACACTTAACAAAATTTATTTTTATTCGCAACAATTGCATTAATAGCAATAATAAGAGACTCATAAGAAGAACAGATAAGGGGGTGATGGATGCCGTGCTGTGTTGTCATGATAACAATCCAGGTGGAGATAACGACACTGTCTTTTATTGCTTCCTTCACCATCTGTGTTCCAAACGGCTACATTTTGAGACACGATTGCCCCGCTCCCTTAAAGCTCTTACTTCAAGGGCTCTGCCCTTTGGAGAGAGTAGAGCATAGAGATTCTCACTTCAATTGGAATTCCCTCCTTGCCAGTTAATTTGTCTATTTTTGCCCTGCCAGCAAAAACGGTTCCAAAAAAGCCAAAGTAGAACCACGTCTCCGAGCAACACACAGTGAATCAGCTTTTTTGAACAAATCAGTTGAGTGAATGATTCAGTGACTTACTCATGTGACACTTGTCACCACCTACTGTGTAATGATGTAACCTGCAGAAAGAGTCACTGGAAAATCCCCACCATTAATGCAGACTGACAGCCTTTCTGGAACAAACACATACAAAGCAGAGAGATAAAAACAGAGAAAAGTCAAGAAACACCACTGCCATGAAAGAGTGTACGTTGTCTGCATCAGTCTTTAGATTAGGTGGTACGTGTCGAAGTAACATCCACATGAATGCCAGAACCCAAGGTTTCCCAGCAGAACATTGCCCAGAGCATAAACACTGCCTCTGCCATCCTGCCTTCTTCCCGATCCTGCTGCCATCTCTTCCCAAGGTGAACAGCCCACATGCACCCAGCCATCCACCTGATCTAAAAGAAAATGTGATTCAGCAGACCAGGCACCTTCTTCCAAGTCAAGTCAAGTCAAGTCAAGTCAAGTCAAGTCAAGTCAAGCTTTATTGTCATTCTGCTACGTGTGGACATATAGTGGAACGAAATGTCGTGTCTCGCAGGACCACGGTGCTACATACTAGTTAAACATAAGATAACCATACAACAATGCAAGTATAAGAAAAACAATAGAGCTATACAACAGTTAACCATCTGACTATGCATATACTATAAATACTATAACTACTATACCTAGTTGACTACACATACACAAACTGAGACTGTACAAGAACTTTACATAAATACTGTACATGAAA
>JAFVLL020041367.1:0-30582 GCA_021397915.2 Tor tambroides | reverse complement strand
ATTTTTTATAAATCCGGATACGTGCGTGGAAAACAGCGTACGCACATTTCTATGCCCATTTTGTGCGTACGCAACGTTTATACATGAGGCCCCAGATCTGTGGTGCAGTGAACTGTGCACATGATCAGGACATGTAAGAGCTGTTGGCTCCAAAATGAGTCATGTACATTCTCATTATGCCCTCTTTCACTCCTACTTTATTGTCTACACTTTACTTTATGTGTCTGTGAATTATCGTTCAAAAGTTTGGGGACAGTCAAATTTTTTCATGTTGTTTTTGAAAGAAGTTCAAAACCAATGCTGTATGCTGCAATTTTTTGATCTATTCAAACATACAGAAATATTGTGAACTGTTATTAAGATTAAATACAATTATCAATTGTGTTGCTTAATATTTTTGAGAAACTTTTCATTAATTAAAAAAGAAATCATACTGAACCCAAGCGACTGAATGTTAGTGTGTTTGTATGTGCATCTAACATCTCAAAACCTACTTGAACAAACACTGAAAAATTCATTCATTCCTTGCAAAATTCATTTTGATTTTACATTTTACAAGTCATTTTTTACAGTGCATCTTCTCTGCGATTCTGAATACACAAACTTACAAACAAGATGCAGTGAGAAACACAAACACAGATCAATCCCACATTAACCCACCAGCAGTCACATCTCCCCCACACACTACCAGATTAAAGCATCAGTCAAAACACAGCCGAAGGGAGAAACGCTCCCACAGATACAGCTGCAGAGCTGTGAACACAAGTCCAAACTTACAGGAGAGCTATTACCAGCATAATCTCACCAGTCACACAAGACCACATGGTCCTCGATGGGCATTATGGGATGTGATCCACATCAAAGAGATTATCTTCACCGCTAGCCCTTTAAACAATTTAATAATGAGAGTGAAAAGCAGCATAAATAAGGTCACAAAGCCCCGCCGGTCTATTAATCACACTCTGAAAGGACAATAGAAGAGATGACATCGCGCTCTTTCCTCATATAGATCTGCTTAAAACAGTAGAATACCCCCAACAACAGGCAGCTTAAACGGATCTGAGCTACACAGAGGGCTAAACTTGAACACCAAGCGGATCGAGAGCTAGATAAAAACGACCGGGTCAGATTTAGCCCTGAGGGAATCTGTCCCCAAACATCTTCACCACTGTTCACAGAAGCCTCTGTAAATATCTCGACGCCGTCATATCCTTGTAGACTCAAAGCAAGTTTATACATACATCCACAGGTGTGCTGCACAAACACACACACTGCTACATTTAAGTTGTGTCCTGACAGTGCATATCTGAGTGGCAGTTGTTGGCTAACCTCGTATGCATTCCTTACCATGCGTATTTTAAGGCCAGACTGCAGCTGCTGTGGTTACATGCATGGCAAAAAAAACGGACAGCCAAATCCAGGCCGAACATGCTGTTCTTTTGAACTTTTGTATCCTGACAAAAAAAATATCACAGTTTCCACAAAAAATATGAAGCTTCACAACTCTTTTCAAGATTGATGATAATAAGAAATGTTTCTTGAGAACCAAATCAGCATATTAGAATGATTTCTGAAGGATCATGTCACACTGAAGACTGGAGTAATGATGCTGAAATGGTAATGATGCCATCACAGGAATAAATTACTTTTTAAAATATAGAAGCTTGACTGACAGGTGCTTTGACCAATCACAACGCAGAATCCGTCATTTTGTCTGACAAACAAATCAAGAGTGTTAACAGACTTTAACATGAAAAATGGTGCATATTGATGTGTTTTTCTGCAGTTGTAACATACCTTCTGATGTTCAGTCATGCTTATTTCATGCTATAAGTAGTAGTAAATATGAAGAGATGATCATTCACATGCCACTTGAACTTAAGCGCTACAGCGATCTGTCACGATACGTCATGAAAGAGTCACAAAACAATATTTATTGTTTGAATTTCTTAAAAAAATGACAAAATTTGAAAGCTTTATACTTGTTTTATACCAAAAGTAACCTGCTCTGTCTTGTCTGTCGGTGCGTTGTTAGTGTTCTCTTTGCTCCGCGGGTATTTTTTTTTTACTGTATAAGAGCGGCATGGCTTGTCTGATGTAGCAACAGTAGGGGGCAGGTGAATGATTCAATCACTTAACCCATAACGCACAGAAAAGACACTCATACTTATGCCACCTACTGGTGCAACTACCAAAAATGGTCACTGAAGAAATCAGAACAAATATCTCACAAATCCAAAACCTCAGCACACATGATACACCAGAGATAAGAATAAAACCCCATCCATTCTTCTGACACCTAGGCATTTAGATGGGCTTGGAGAATGACTCAGATGGAGTAGCTGCCAAGTACTGTGACTTAGTATCTCCTTTCTCCTTGACCTTAAGAGACACCCTATTTATTTGCGTGTCCTCTACACACATTTGCACACTAACACGAATGTGCAGACACACACATACACGCATCTATCTGCAAACATATCGGTGAATGTTCCAAGTAGCTGGAAAATAGTACTCAACCATTTTCTGGCCACTTCCTGAACGGAAGTCCAAACAGAATGAGTCTAAGTGAGAGAGGGGAAAAATCTGAACCGTCAAGCATTGTTTACTCAACTGCTGCTTAGTGTCAGACTCAATACAGCTGGGTGTTTGTTAAGAGAAGATAAGGTCTAGGAGACAAATACCAGCATTTCTATAAACCTGTCCAACAGAATAAAAGAGGTCAAACGTCACCACATCTTGAATAACAAGCACTATATAGACATTGTACTTTAGTGCTCATGTGGTATACACACACACACACACACACACACACACAGTATTACATACTGATTTTTAACCCTTTTTTCCCCATCAGGATGTTATAAAAGCAACATTCAGACAGGCACATGAGCACCATAGCTTATTGTGTCAAGAGTGTGCAAACCACTATGCCACAGCTCTAATATTAAATATGGCTAGTTTGGCTCTGTTCTCATAGTGTTTTTGATTAGTGCATGAGTAGGTCTGTTCTTGGATCAGTTCCCGTTGAGTTACACAATCATGTTTTGGTCTAGCAGAACTTCTCCTTTCCCTCGGATTTATTGCTTTCTCTGCATATTAAAAACACTTTATCTACACACACTATGCCAGCACACAAGCACATATAGTGGGAAAAGACTCATTGCAAGCACGTAGAACCCAGGAGCCTGATTTACTATCGTGTTTGACGTTGGACATTTCGCTGCGGGGGAAAACAGCAAGATATCGCAACACTCGCTGTGCATCTGGAACACAAATGTGGCAGAACAGTACATCCTTTGATAAATATGGCTGTAATGTTGACTATACCATGTTCACACAGGAACAAAAACGTGCACTAATGCACTATGAAGGTTAAAACAAACTCATGATGACAGTTGGTAATATTACCTTCCTTCCTGTCTGTCTGCTCAGACTGATCACAAGCAAACAAGCTCTCAAATTAAATGAGACAATCCAGTTGGATGTTTCTGTATGTAATAAAAAGACTGCAGAAAGATATCGCCTGTCATGGCCTGCATTATCAAAGCAGAGAGGGTGAGGGAGGGGAGAGAGAGACCCTCAGAACAATGAGGAGCTTTCACAGGCTGAGGGCGGCAAAGAGACACAATAACTCCCTTTAGCAATCATAACTCACAATAGGCAATCTATCTATCATGAAGTACAGGCGGAGGGAGAGGAGGAGAGAGAGAGATTGTATGTGTTTGTGAATATGCCTGTATGAACCAAATGGAAATGCTAGATGTCGTATGATTGTTTCTCCTCCAACAGATCAGAACTACCTGCTTAAAAGTAGGAACATCAAATTAAAAAGAAGGTCATTGACTTGATTGCTTAATTGTAGAAAGGGAAACACTCTGAATGATGTACTGAACAACAGATATACAGAACGACAGAATAATAGAACAACAGATAGATGTATACATAATCAAACAATCAGACTCAATGTGCTGGCCATGTGCTCGGATAGCTCAAAAAAGCTGACGTAAAGTGGCTTTTCTAGGAACAATGAAATGACAACCATCTGAAGTTTAGAACTCAATGTCAGATGTAACATATAGTGTAAATACTGTTTTAAGAGACTGGTGGCCTGGTTCCTTATTAAACTGATTACTGTGTGTGTGTCTGGGCCAAAACCCACATGGGAAGCCATCTGGACAGAGACAGAAAGATGGAGTGAGTGGTTTAGAAAGAGGGCAAACAGTCATGCGTGTATGTGCGCTCAACCAAGCTGATATTCTTAAAGGTGCATTCACTAATTTTTAATTCATTTTCACAGGCAGATGTGCAAGTTGTCTTTGAATGATAATGATTAAAGTATTCTATCTATGAGCACAAATAAAGTTACTGTGTAAAAAGTAAATGGTGTCCAGCTTGACATTTGATCTCAATATGTCCCTCAATATGGCAATTGCCGCTGGATTTTATGTAAATGTCGAGATATTTTTCAAAAGGACTTGTCAGTTCTTTGTGTATAAAACTGTTCTGAGAGAAAAATTACTGAGTGCACCTGTAATGAAAGGTGTTGCTGAACGTCTGCAGTATGAAATATTCTCTTTTTCTAACTCTTTATGACAGTCTAAGTGTTGCATCAACAGTCTAGCAATGCATCTAAAATGCTCACATATTACAAAACTAAGCACGTCTGAAGGAAAATGAGCTCTGAGTAGGCGTTTCCGAATTACTGTACGAATGTGTGGCACAACTTCTGGCACAAGGCAGAAAAGAACAGCTATATGATTATAAATAGCTCAGCACACGTGCTCGTTCAGACACACACAGTTTTCAAGTCAAGCGTGCCAAATCGAGCGCCAAATAAGTTGGCATTTCAGTGCGCTACAACAAATGTGTGAAACTCCAAACGTCCAAAATAGAAGACAACACTACCCAAACTGGCATTAGATTTCAAGAATGAATCATTTTAGCACCTTCAGGACTGTACCAATGGCCATACCCAAACATTCAAACACATGCCAATCATGTGGCATTAAGCTTTTTAATGTTCAAAAATACCTCCCCATATGTGCGTTTTCCATGCAGTTTCTCTCTCTTTCAGCCAATCTGATCTTCTAACCTCCATACTGTTTCAACACCAAGCAGAACCTACAGTACACACATACACACACACACACACACACACACACAGAGGACACCTCCTTATGCCCAGAATAACCCTTTGCTTCCTGTTAATCTCTGCTGAACAGGTGCTGCTATTTACAGCACACAAATCCATCCACTCTAACAGAGGAATGAGGGATAGTGAGACAGAGATGGTGAATGAGATGAACAAAGCAGAAGATTCTTATAACAAAGATGAAGTGAGAGAAATCTCTCTATCCAGTCCAGCGTCCTTGCCATTAATCTGTGTACTGCAAACGGAACAGAATACAGCAGAAAGTGTCAAACAAAAAAGAAAAGCCAGTTCATGCAATAATTTGTAGTTTTTAACTAGAAAAGCAAGATCTGTCAAAGCAAAGTGTTTTGAAAAATGTCTGAATGCTTATAGGCCTTATAGACATAGATCGAGCGATAGATAGATGGAACAACAAGACAAAATGATCAAATGATAGACAGAAGGAACAATAGAACAAAAGACAGAAAGAAAGATAGAACGCTAGAACGATATAGCACAGAAAGAAAGATAGAACAGAGAGAAAGACAGACAGACAGGTTTGGCACAGAAATCATATAAAAATAAGAATAATATATGCCACGAGTGCAACCCACAAGAGATGAATGACGTTTTCTTTAGTTAGAATCGTGGGTAAAACTGTATGACCACAGCAGTCGATTTTACACAGGAGATCTTACAGGGTTTCTAAGCACTAAAGGCTATTGTATTCAACAATCCAGAAATCCTTGACCTGAATGACTCAGAGAGTGTGAATATTATGCAAGACAGATAATCTGAATGCGGGGTCAATCATACAGACTGATGAGGGCAGTTATTTGTAATGTGAACACAATAACTGAAGGAAAATCCAGATTTGACATGCCCTTGAAAATCTCGTCGTGTTATAAGGCGTTTGCCGTGGTGTTGCTAAATTTGGACTGAGAGGTTTTTGGCATGTTGCTAGGTGGTTGGATGGTTGCTTCTTGTCAAAAAGGCTAATATGTAACCCCGAGTATGAGCAATAATTATATATAGGCCACATACACATGTAAATACCTGCCAGAGCATGCTCAGAAATATTTTGTGCCAACATATTAATAATCATATTTAATTAGAAGAACATCTAAGACACAGGAAGTTTCCTTTGAAGTTTTTGGTTTTAATTTGCATCTAAATCAATGCTGCCAGGATCTGATTTTGCATGATAAACCCATATACTCATTAAACAAAGCATGAATGTGTGAGGTGTCCTAACAATGCATAACAAAAGCATAAATAGCACAAAAACGCCCACTGCAATTAGTGCAGCATGCAGACTGAACACAGGCCTCGTGCAGGGAGAGCGAATAAAACTGACAGAAGGAACAGATGAGGAATGAACATAATCACTGTCTCTCTAGGACCGAAATTTCCTCTCCATCTATCTAATCTACTCATTAAGAAGTGTCCGAGACACTTCCCCACACAAGAATGGAAGGAAATCAGTTTGGCTGCTGCGGTAATGACCGCTCAGTGGAGCTTCAGTCTCAAAGAGGAACTGCATTTGTTCCAGCAGGAGATGCTGATAGATGGGAGAGAGCAAGACAGATTGTTTACTCTGGCACTTCTGAAATCACCTCCTCTCTCTTTATATGGCCATGACTGACAGCTCACTAAGAACAATGACAAAAATTTGTCAACTCGACTTAAAGGAATAGCTCACCCAGAAACAAAAATTTGCTGAAAATGTAGTTCACTCTCAGGACATTCCAGATGTAGGCTAGATGAGTTTGTTTCTTCATTTAAACAGATTTGGAGAAATGTAGCATTCCATCACTTGCTCAGCAATGGATCCTCTGCAGTGAATGGGTGCCGTCAGAATGAGAGTCCAAACAGCTGATAAAAACATCACAATAATCCACAAGTAATCCACACCACTCCAGCCCATCAATCAAAAGCTAGTGAAGCAAAAAGCTGTATGCCATTGCTTCCAGCTAAAATAAGAGTCCTTTATTCATAACACTGCTTTCTCCAGTGAAAATTTTGTTGCATCTCAATCAGGAGAGAAATTGTAGATAGCAGGCACTGTCAGTGTATGAGCGAAAGCAGTCCAAAACATTTCTAAACAAAATGTCAGTGGATCAGTGGATGTGAGACAACAACAGGGAATGGACTTTTTCACTGGAGGAAACATTAATATGGATTATGGACTCATATGTAAGATAGAAGCAATGTTTCAAAGTTAAAATGTCTTAATAATGGATTTGTTTCTTACAAACCCATAGTTTTCACTTCACAAGACATTCATTGGTGGAATGGAGTTGCTGTGAATTACTTGTGGATTATTGTGATGTTTTTAATCACCTGTTTGGACTCTCATTTTGACGGCACCCATTCACTGCAGAGGATCCATTGGTGAGCAATGCTAAAATTCACCAAATTTGTTCAAACAACCTCATCTACATCTTGGATGGCCTGAGGGTGATTACATTTTCATTTTTGGGTGAACTATTCCAACTCTAGTCAAGGAGAACTGAGCATAATAAACTCAAAGTAGACTGTCTGACATATATTTAAATATATATGAATAAAATCACTTTCAGCTTTCCAGAAACTGTACTCTGATAATGAAATGTCATGTGAATCCCGCCTCTGCTCCTACAGTAGGCACTGCAAAACCTCCCATAATTGCTCCCTTCCCGTGGCCTCCATCCAATTTGTCTCAATTCTGACATTCTGTAATGTTCTCCACTGCACAAAGAGCAGCCTCAGAGCTGTTCTATAAGACATGATGAAAATGAATACGCTCTCTGTAAGGGAAGAAATAACTGCAGCAAAAAATGTCAAGCTTTAGTTTCCCAGTGACAGTTTTTGGGTCAGAGGTCAAATGGCAGTACAACACATTTCTAAATGCCACATGGGAGACATTCTGACATTGTAGTAAAAGGTCTAGCACTTCATTCTGGAGCCCAAATATATTGTAGACATACAAACAGCATATTTTTAATCATAATTTCAGTCTAATCAGCTTACTTTCAAGAGCAGTGTATTATCAGATGAGCAATATGAGAGAAACTGCTCGAGCAGTATTGAAAACCACTAGTCACTGCTTTGCTTTCCCTTAACAAACGATAATATATTAGCATAATTAAGAGACAAATTTAGCAAAGCTTTTACAAAGGGATGAGATACAATCTCAGGAATAGAATCACTCTTTTGATGTATTAATAGCTCAGCCACGCTCTCCTCGTGGGTTTGTTTCGGTTCGACAGCTCTGACGGTGCTTTAGTTAAAAGTAAATCTTAAGTCTCTTAGACATGAGCGAGCAATTTTTCTCCACAAGTAAAATCAACCTAGTAAAGTAGCCTTATTAAATGCTTTTGTAGCATCTAACCTTTCCCCTCAAGGCCATTTGTAATGAAGTAACGGTCATAATTTACTTTATAAGATTATAGGATTTAGGCTGTTTTGCTGCTGTGACTTTAAAAATTTTGTATTTAAATGATCTCGATTTATTGAGACAGTTCAAGCTGAGAGCTGAAAAAAAAAAATCCCAAACTCGCCTCTAATTAATGAGTTGGTTGTTAACAAATAGTTCATTAGTTGATATGTTAACACGAGGAGTCTGCCACTGTACTATTTTTTAATGTTTTTGAAAGAATTCTCTTATGCTTACCACGGCTGCATTTATTTAATCAAGAAGACATTCAAACCAGCAATATTGTGAATAATTATTACAAATAAAATAATAATAATAATAATAATAATTTTATATACATTAAAACATCATTTATTCCTGTGATGAAACAGCTGAATTTTCAGCATCATTACTCCAGGCTTCAGTGTCACATGATCCTTCAGAAATCATTCTAATATGCTTCAAGAAACAAATTCTTTATAATTGTATCAATGTATTAAAATAAAAATGCATATATATTTATACGATTTTTATATTTATATTCATTTTTTTGGAATTTAAGAATGTACTTTTAAGAACTGAATGTCTCACAGACAGATTCAGAATTAGACCATGGATTTAAAAATACATAAATAATAAATTTATATTATGAATAATGAAATAATACTTCAGGTTTTAAAATGTAAAACTTCAAACTTCAGGGTTCTGCCTGCAGTACACAAAAAAGACGGCTTTGTGGAGTGAGCAAAACGCTCTCAGACTCCCAGAGCAAGAGAAACCCCAGCAGAGAGAGACAGAGAGTGTTCAAAGCTAATGCACACAACCTAGACTCAAAGAGAGACAGAAGACTAAGAGGAAAAACAGATACTCTTGAGCGCAATGACATAATGTAATGGAGCAAAGGGTTTCAACATGCATGTGAAAAGAGGAACGGAGATGCTGCAATATTTCTACGCTGTAAGAGAAAAACGGGAATAAAAGCAGGATGATGGAATTGCAGACGTATTCCTCTGAGAGGGACAGACAGGAGAGAGTGTAATATCTTCCCATGAGAAAAGTTAAAGGAGTCAAGGAATCATGAGGTGTGTGTCAAAGAGACGCTCTGCTTTCTCTCCCCACTGACGCACACAAAAATAGGACACCAAATCGGAGCGCGTTCTCTGCGTTTGGTTGGCAGAAATGTCAGTGAATGCTGAGCTCCAGAGACAGAGAAACTGTAGACTGACTGTACAGAGCAAAATCAGCACAAAATCTGAGGGAGATTGACAGACTGCACTTTCTCTAGAGCTTTTATAGAAAGTTTCAAGTTGTTGAAAACTTCACTATTCACCTGCTGTAAAACTTTAACAGTTCTCTTAAATTCAATATTTTGCACATTAACCAAAGCTCAACGGAAGAAAATGTGGAAAACATAGGTTATATGAAAATCAGGCAAAGTAGGCTTACACAGATTTTTTCCCCCATGGAATTCTGTGGAATGTGTTTAAATAGACTACATTGTGTCAAACAGTCAGCAGTGCTACACTTATTTGGTAGGCAGAAATCTGCAGCCACAAACCTCAGAAATCATCAGAAATTTCGTGCACCACTCATTCAGGGTTGCATATTTATTAATTAAATATTTGTGCTGATTCAATTCTGCTTTCAGTTAAAAAAATAAAAATAACTATATATATATATACCCTTGCAATAAAGTGCAAAATTCAAAATATGGGTAAAACACCTTTGTAAAAAAAAAATCAATATGGAAAATTCATTCATAATACAGTACATTGTGTCCTATTTTTATGGATTTTTTTAAAACTGTGTAGTGTACTACTTTTACCTCTATGGAATAATTAAAATTGTACATTTTTTCTGTAAAAAAAAAAAAAAAAAAAAGCTATTTAAGACGTTACCAAAAATCTATTTCAAATAAATTGATTTTTCAAACTCTCTGCTCATCAAAAAATAAATAAATAAATAACAATATTATATATATATTCAAAAATGCAGCAAAAACAGTAATACTGTAACACTTCACAATAACTGCACCCTTGGTAAGCTTAAGAACCTCATTTCAAAAACATATTTTACTGACCTCAGCCATTTGGATGGTGGTGTACATGTCAAGTTGAAAGGCACAGTGATATGCTTGAAATGAATATTTATGTAGTGTTTAAGTACAAAAAGGATGCCAAATATCATCCCTATACTACCCTTTCAGTTTAGGCATAGTGAACACACTTTAATACATAACACTGGCAATATTCTTCATCATAGCCTTCGTATGAATAATCTTCTCAGATAACTACACTATTCATGTAGTGAGAACGGGCATAAGAGTCTCATTCATCTTGAGGAACTCTTACGTTGCAGCTGGAGGAGATGACGAAGGGATTTGCGTGGATCGTGGGACTCCAGCTCTGAGAACAATCGCTCCTCTGCATGGACACAATGGGAGGCACAGATTACTGATGCACAATAGAGCTAACATGCATTGTTCAATGAAAATCTGCCAGCCCGACTCCCACAATGCATGTGGCCCGATCCAACCACAATTTGCAAAACAGCAAAACTGCTGATCATCTTATTTTTCATCAGATAAAAATGCAACTCACCTGTTTGCTGTTTATTATGACCTAGTTGCTGAAGAATTTAAAAGAACTGTTTACCCAAAAATGAAAATGGACTCACCATCAGGCCATCCAAGGTGTAGATGAGTTTGTTTCTTCATCTGAACAAGATTTGGAGAAATTTAGCATTGCATCACTTGCTCACATATGCATCCTCTGCAGTGAATGGGTGCCGTCAGAATAAGGGCTTGTCCAAATAGACTACAAGTGTGTGTAGAACTTTTCATTTATAGTGTTGTAAAAATGCAAGTATTTACAGAGCTTTAATTTGAACTTTTAATATTTTTCAAAATAAACATCATCTTTGCACCAATAAAATGTGCAACACTTTATGTTTTACTACCCAACTATATGTAATATCTAATTATTATTAATATTTAAGTTACACCGAAAAGGTTACCGCAACCTCTCACAAGATCTCGGCAAAAAGTGTCATGATTTATTATTTCCAGAACATGATGCATGATGGAATACGCTCATCCTCGAGCAATATTGGAGATAGTGTGTATTACTTCCTGTTGCATGCATGCACTCTCAAGCAGCCAAGACTGTAAGTTTGGGTATTTGGACAAGCCCTAAGAGTCCAAACAGATGAAAAAACATCACAACAGTCCACAAATCCACACAACTCCAGTCTATCAATTACTGGTTTGTGAAGTGAAGCTTGATGTGATGTTTTTATCTGTTTAGACTCTCATATTGACGGCACCCATTCGCTGCAGAGGATCCACTGGCAAGCAAGTGATGTAATGCTAAGTTGCCAAATCTGTTCCGATGACGAAACAAACTTTTTAGAACATTTTCATTTTTGGGTGAGTTATTCCTTTAATACAAAGTTATCTTGTGCACTTTTTCCACAACAGGTCCTTCTGTCATTTTTAAACCTTTCTTTTTCCCCACAGAAATGCATTTTTTCACTACTGTAGTGACGTCACTGCACAGGCAATGTGCAAGTTTCTCAGTAGAAATGTTTAGTATACACTCAGATGCATGGACTCCACCCAGAGTCATATAAACAGCACGGTACGAACCGTCTCTGTGGGCATAACTGGGATCCTCATGCTATTGAAACTGTACAGTAAACAATGAGACGTGGGTTCAAATCTCGCTCAGTCATTATGCCCTTGAAAATGACACTGAACTGTCCCTAGAGAGCAGCTGCTCCTGTGTTGTGACCACTCTCTGTCTTTGTTTGAATGATGATGTGGAGCATATGCATTGTTGGTCGGCCACACGCTCAACCAAAGAAATGAGTCAAACGTGCAGCACGGGCTGAACATAAAGGAATTGGGCCATTTCTGGTATGCTGTGATTATGACTAGGGTTGGAGATGTTTTGAAGGCTGACAGAATGCAGCATGTTAGTGAACCTATATTAAAAGAGGAAGAAACACAGCATGTCGATAAATACAGTGATCAGGGTTTAAAACGGTTTAATTATCACGTCCAAAAAAGATACAGCGCCATTGGGAGCAATACAGTGGCAAACCGATGAGCACAAGCACAGGATCCAAAGACTGAACAATTTATAATTTTGGCTTTTAGAAATGGAAATACTCCAGTGCACCTGTGAGCATAATGCCCAATGAGAGACTAGCATCCACTCCTTCCCTCCCTTCAGCATCTCTTCTTTCAGCAGAGCTAAATGATTGACTGGGGCACTTAGCGAATTACTTCACTTATTCAGCAAAGATCAGCAGATGTTCAGGTGACTGACAGAAAATAAATCTGAGAGGAGAAGACAAATAAAAATAACAATAGATAGAACGACAGAAAGACAGGAAGAACAAGAGACAGAACAAACTAATTTCAGACACACAGATAATAGATAGAATGACACAGACAGACAGATCGACTGACTAGATAGATAGATAGATAGATAGATAGATAGATAGATAGATTTTATGTTTTTACTCCATAACATCAGTCAAATGTTTGGAATAACTTTCTTTTGTAATCTGATGTGGCTTTTTATCACAGAATGAGGCAGAAAATATATTATATACTGTAATAAAGGCTATGTCGATTAGTAATGGATTACAAATATACTTAATTATTATGAAAATACCTGAGATGGCTTAAAGAACACAGATAAACTATATCTCACCGCAGTCAAGTATTTAATGTCTTTATGTTTCATCATTAAAAACTATCTTTTTTTTTATTAGGGATGCATCGATATGAAAATTTTGGCAGATAACGATAACTAGAGCCCTGCACGGGCCTCAAATTTAGGCCCTAGCCCGGCCCTGGCCCGAGATGCTCAGGCCCTAGCCCGGCCCGTGTCCGACAGCTTATCAGAATTACAGGCCCGAGTCTGACCCGAGCCCCTCTTTTTTTCCCCTCTTCTCCTAAAATAGCTTATACTACTGTTTCGGCTATTAAAATAGTTCAGTTTTGTATGTAATGGCAAAATTATTATATTTCGTTTAGTTTTTTTATTAAATTAATTTAGAAAAACGTTTGGAGCATTTTTGTTCGTTAAATATAAGTTTTTGTTTTTTTAAAGTAACGACCAAGCGGCCAGCGGCATACAGTGAGCTGATCATAGCCTATGTTTGATCAATTTAGCCTTCTCATATCATCAGGACTGGCCTAAAATAAAATCTATAGATATACTAAAACAGTTCAAGCATATAACAATGTTTAAACGTTAAACCCGCGCTATAATAATGATATGCGCTAGCCTATATAAGTTTGTGCAGAGAGCTGAAGCTAAAGCGCGCTCTGCAGGACGTGGAGGCACCAGAGCAAACACTTGGATTTTTTTCAGTGGAAACAAATTAAAATAGCCTACGCCGTCATTTTTTTTTTTTTTTGATAAAGATAAGAGTAATACATCATTCGGAACTGTAAAGGGTCTACTTTTATTTGTGTGCACTCACAATACTAACAAAAGGTTGTGCTTTTATAAAACAAAGAAAACAAACATGATGCGCCGTCTTGAACAGGAGCGCTTCACAAAAATGAACCGAGTGAATACATGCCTCACAGACATGATAAATATATCTATAGAAAGCTTTAAATTATCACTTAACGAAATAAAAAAAAATCGAAAACCAAAACTCTTTTATAATAATCTTAATCATAATCAATAAAGATGCATTTCTCTCTAAAGGCGCGTCTAATGAGGAGACGGCAAGTCAGGATCAGCAACTTCATCCTTGCAACACGGACTCAGAAAACATTAGTTTATTAGTAAATAATTCAAATATCTCCTTACTATTTTCATTCATGGTTATTATGTTTGCTGGGGCTTTGCAGCAAGCTTTAGCCTATTGCGTGCATTTGAAGGCAGAACTCATCAGCTGCGCTGAAGTCACTTGCGCTTGCTGCTGCTGCAGGAACACCGTCGAGCCACTCTCAGACGCGGCACGGTCTCGTGTTGTTTCCACCAGCGCGGCAATTTTTTTCATCACTAATCGATGGATGTCTACAATATAAAAATAAGGAGAAACCCAAAACAGGCCCGAGGCCCGGCCCGCGTCTGAACTATGGCGTGAAAATTGGCCCGAAGCCCGGCCCTAGGGGAGTAAAAAAGTCGGGGCCCGTCGGGGCCGGGCCGAAATGCAGGGCTCTAACGATAACCATTAATTCCTTATATTTGAAAGCCAATAACCGATATGTTGGCCGATAAATCTAAATACCAATTTTTATATAATTTTTGTGAGCCTGATTGCAAAAGTCTCAACATTAAAAGCCATGTCTCAAACACTTCAACATAAATCAAACATATAAAGTAGAGCAGCCTAGTTTCTTTATAAAAAAAAAGCCTTACAAATAAATAAATGAATAATGTAAACAAGTCACTGGACAACATTACTTACATGTAAAGAATTAGATGTAAATTAAAATATAACTAAATTAAATTAAATAAAAACAGAGATCTTTATTTTGATGATAACATGTAAGCTATTTTCCCTTAAAAATGTCAACTCCCTGCATTCCAGTCCATTAGTCATGAAAGCATCAGGTGGAGAGCCATGCTGCAAATCATCGCGCTTCACAGACCAGAAATACAACGCTGTCCAAAACAGATCTGCTGCTGCTCAGCCTGTCTACTATTAATCTAAAATAGAACAGAACTATAAAAGAACTATACGACCTCAACATGAAACAGTCATGAGATGGAATTCGCAAGAGTTCTTTAGAATTCAGATTTCAATGGGAAAAAGTCCCTCACCGTGAGCATTCAATGGTTCATTTCATCTCATAAAGAGGCCCAGTGCTGCATTTCAACACTCTTCTTATCTACAGGCTACCTCAGCTCTCAAAGTAAAGCCTGAACGGCTAACACAAACTCTCTCTATCTCTGTCTCAAAAGGTTTAGCATGAATGGGGCTCTTTTGAGTGAAGCAGCGTTGCTCCTACAGTGGAAACTATGACAGGCTACAGCCAGCAGCAGGTAGGAGGCTAGAAGCCAGTTAGCCTCCCCTGTGAAAAAAAAAGGACAAAAACATCCAAAATACTTTATTCTACCATTTCTTTTCTAAATAAGAACTGCAGTAAGGAGAAAGTGGAGGGGTCAGTAAACGAAACAATCAGCACTGTTATTAGGACAGTGTTGGTTGTGATTTAGGGCTGTGAGGGGTTATATTTAGTGCATTGGGAAACGAGTGCAGAAGAAATAAATATCACCTTGATTTTTAACGCCATTAAAGCACACGCAGCAGGGTTATGAGTAGGTCCTTGTATAAGGTCGAGTCTAAAGGTAGGTTTAATTTATTTAAACCAAAAATATACTGCTTGCCTTATATCGCAGTACACTGTAGAGGCCTGTTTGAGAGACTGAGTATATATACTTTTTATAATAGTAGCAACTGTTTATTAAATAAAAAAACAAGCCATCCATGTGAGAAATATGAAACAGAGATCAAGAGTCAACAATATATATTATATTTTAATAAATTATGAATTAATATGTAAAAGGTATTTAAAACATAAGAAAACTGACTTGATTATTTGAAATTTGCAAAATAAATGATAATAAAATAAAAATTCACAATAATTAAAAAAAAAGTCTATGGGGCAAACAAAGGTTGCATTTTATGTGCATTTTTGTACATGCATGCAACAAATGCACTTATTTGAAAGAAGTTGGAATATTCCTGTCTCAAGAACTGAACACCTTAGACATTCAGAACAAGGTTTTACCAAAAAAGTGATGCAAAACAATCTAGACCGAATAAATACAAGCCACTTTTAAGATGTTAGCCAAGTTTATTGTTGCAGATTTTAAAGTGCTATTAAGTCCATAAAAACATACAAAAATTCTCCCTCGTTTCCATTAAAGTCTGATGTGTGCTGTTGTCAGAGCAGAGCACTATTAGGGCGCTACACCCAGTTTTATATTTAAGTTTTGTGAGTCATACCATTCCATGGGACCGCTCTCCCTCTGTGAACAAAACCAGTCCGTTTTTGGGAATGGCAAGCAGTAGAGTACAGAAAAAGCTGCAGCCATTCGAATACATAAAAAGCCTTCATTATACATTACATAGTCTATATATAATGTGACGAGTTGGCTGCCTCCCCCCTTATTATCATCACCACCCCGTCCCTTATTCGCCGCCCTTCACCAGGCTCCCGACGGGAGTGGGTGTGTGAGAGAGGAGGGGCGCTGAAAACAGCCAGGTCTGGCGGCGTGTGATGAGGCGCACCTGAAGTGAATGGAGCCTCATCACCGCCGCTGATATATGCCGAGCGCGCCTCTCCTCGGGAGACCGGTCTCTTTCACGTGCATGCACGCTGGTGTCCTCGTGGGTCCAGGAAGGGAGCGAGAGGGAACCAGTGCCGCCGATGTCGCGAGCTGCCGGACCCGCGGTCTGGACGAGTACCGCACCCGCGAGACGGCTGACGGGCCAGGATGCCGGGCCGTGTAACCCCCAAGAAGCGCCGCGGGCCAAAGGAGGATGAAGCCGCTAAATGAAGCCCCCGCCCCGGACACGCAAGAAGGGATCGCGTGCAGCCGCCGGACTCCGCCCCTTACCTGGACCCTTCCTTCTCGAACACTGCCCCTCCTTCACTAACCCCGCAGCACGACGAGGAAATCAAGACCCCCTGTTTATTTTGGACACTTTTTCCCCTTTGGACACTTTATTTTTGATATTTCTTTTGAATAAAAGCCTCTCCGAGGCCTGACGCCACACCCACTGTGTCTGTCGTTTGCTCCTACCACCACAATACGCACACACAATACACTGTCTATTCATACCGGCAGTCGTCCCTGCAGTGGGTGATGTATTACTGGATAATTTAACGTGTAATGTTTTCATTTCTGCATTTTGTCATCCAGATGGATTCGACTGTAACTTCCCATAACAAATGTTATGACAGACTAGATGCAGGCTCTGGGCCTTCCATTTTCATTCTTTGTTTTCTGTCTTTACTCACTCACTGTGGTTTGCTTCAAAGGGGATATAGGTACAAGTCCTTAACACGATTAATCATCACCTGAATGAATTAAGTGACGTTGTAATGCTGTTAGATTCACATGATTGCTCTGTGAAGGTTGAGTCAGCATGTACAGGGCACTCGGCTATGTTTACACAGAGCACTTGTGTTTTGTTAACACACGATAAGGGTCACAAATGACTCTGAGAACTGCCCAGAGGTATTTACATGACTGCTCAGCTGAAACACAAGTATCAGTGTGCTCTGCTTGATGTCAAAATCATTAGGCTGTGTTTGTAAGGGAATACTAGCATATATGCTTACTACGTGATCTCCACTAAAGAAAAAAGTAGGCCTGTGTGAGATAGTATGTAATATAGAATGATAAATATTTCAACAGTATGATGATCTCATTAGATTCATTGTTAATTTAGCAGGTGGTGACTAGTTATCACAGTAATAAAAGTGGGTAATTTTTGTTTTTTAATTCAGTTTTGTCTGATCAAATAATCAGCATGCTGTTCTTAAAAATCATGAAAAGGTTTGTAAATAAATAAATAAATGGCAGCTTATTTATTTAAATTAATCAATCATGGAATATTTACATATTTATTCATATTTATTTATTCAAATGATCCTGTCATATCGCTTTTTTACTTATTTATTTTTTTTATTTATTTAATTAGATTTTTTATTCTTTCATTTATTTATTTATTTTTAATAAATAAATACTTTCCATGCAGTTTTTAAAGTCAAGAAAAGGATAATAATATTCATTTACACAATTTAAATGTTTAGATAATCGTGACATTTTTTACTTTTTTCATATATAGTTTTTCATATACACAGTTTGTATGTCATTCCAAACATAGCCTTAGTCCAATGCATGGTTCAAGCTGAACTTAGATGAACTGAACCAATTATCAAGGAACGACACGAGTGACCGATCAGAAGCAAACTCCAGTCAGCTGTTTTCTTTGGAATCCTGTCACCAAGCAACCACTCTATTTGTGGAAACGCATCATATTCAGTTTCATTCTAACTTTGCTTGTCATTCATTAAACTTCAAAATCATTCATCCAGTTGAAATGAATAATCCAGAGATGTGGTATAATCGCTGCTACGTGCATCGGCTAACAACATTCATTAATGTCTTTGTTACAGATAAGCACAACTTCTGTGCATGTGTTTGGATGTAGGACCACTAATGCACAATAAATCTAGCTCTGAACACAGGTCACATTTAATACCCAGTAGGTAATGGAAAAAAAAGACAGACAGAGAGGGTGGAGGAAACATGAATAGGCTGATAAAATCTGTTCCATCACTACATCTGTTTTTCATTATAGATAAAAAAATTAATTAATTAATTAAAAAGCCCCCTACACACACACACACACACACACACACACACACACACACATATATGCTCACAAAGTCATGAGATTTCATCCGAGACCATTCATTATCAAACGCAGGAGGTTTGACACCATAATGGATGTCAAGTGTAAGAGTTTCAATGGGCTGTCTGGAGATTTTAATTAGTCACCCAAAAGCCTTGCACTCCACTTCCGCTCAGAATCCATCCATCTTCACAGAGAAGAAGAGAGAGAGAGGATCTTTATTCACAGCAGCTGCATGACTGAGCAGTTGACAGGAAAAATAAGACGGAAGACAGGGGACAGAAAGAGAGGAGGAAATCTGCAGCAAGTGTCGAGATGAACTCCTACCTACAATCAGTTTATGTTAACCTCTTGTTAACCCATTTAGTCAGAGTACAAACGTGATTTAACAACATTGTCATATAACAGCCATGAACTTACTACATGCAAATCCTCTGAGAACAGACTGCCTTGCTCAAGGGCACAAGGGTGACAGCTCAAGGCTCGCTCTTTGTGAACTGAACTAGCGACCTTCTGGTTACCAGTCCTGAGCTTTAACTCCACCACCCACTCTTACCTTTTATTAATTAAAAATTGTAGGGAGGCAAGACATCAGCCAGGAAGGTAAAAGTAAAATAAGAGAACGAAACTAAAGAATGAAACACAGAAGGAGAGACATGAAGAAGCTGTAATAATCAGAAATACACTGTCTACACAGGATGCAAGAATCACACTGTTCCACATCAAAACTAAACCACATTGTAGTCAATGAAACACTAAAAGCATCAGTTCTCACATGCTGTGCCTTCAGTTGACGCACAGCCATTTCTATTTTTTTATGTGCTTATGACTACTACAACAACAACTTCATTTTTCTAGGTCATTGGGAAAAAAAAATTCTGTACTCTGTTTACAACTTTTTATGTAGAATTATTCTGTTCTTTTAAAACCATTGCAAGGTAATTTTGTACTGATGGATTTCATTAGAATTTTTATACATTCATAAACTGATTATACTGTATTTGAATTTTTTCTGTTACTGAAGTATTGAGTGTCTAAATGGGTGCTGTTGAGACACAGTTTGTATGTATGCATTAAATTGATCCAAATACACAGTAAATAGATTTAAAATGTTACAAAAGATTTCTTTTTCAAATAAATGCTGTTCTTTTAAACTTTGTATTCCTCAAAATGTATCATGGTTTCCACAAACATTAAGCAACACAACTGTTTACAAAATTATTAATAATGATAAAACTCATTTCTTGAGCTCCAAATCAGCATATTAGAATGATTTCTGAAGGATAAAGTGACACCGAACACTGGAGTAATGATGCTGAAAACTCAGCTTTGCCACTACAGGAATAAATTCAATTGTAAAATATATTATAAGAGAAAACAGTTCATTTAAACTGTAACAATATCTCACAATATTGCTGTTTTACTGTATTTTTTGATCAAATAAATGCAGCCATAGAGTGCATGAGAGGCTTCCTTGAAAAACCTTTTTCCCCAAACTTTCGAACGTTAGTGTAGGTTAAATAGTGTCTAATAAAATTTTTAAAAAAAGCTTGAAAACTTGAAATTCCTCTTAAACAGCAAGAAATCCACCATTATGCTGGGTACACAGTGCTTCATAAAAGTCAAACTGAGTATTTCATGATATCCAGCACAGAAAGAGAGAGAGCAGAGGGGAACGAGGGCATTTTCCTGACCCTAAAGAGTATTATCTTACTATAGAAAGCCAAAACACACAAGCTCAGAGGAGAATTTTCACAAGTGCTGACCTTTGACCCTCTGAATGGAGGTCAAACATCGTCACATAAACATTGTAGAACAGAATAAGACCATTAACAATTAAAAATAGGAGAAAGCACTTTCCATTTTCTGCCTGCCATTATTCTGAGCTGTGAACTCACGTCACCTGAGGGCCGAGTCAGTGGCTCGACTGATGTAAGATAAGTCACTCTATGGAAAGTGCTGACACGGATGTTAAGAGGGCAGGAAGCAAAACATATCAAAACATCTGTCAGACAAGAACCAAATCTGTACAATCAAGCACCAACAAAAATATTACATTCACTACATCAACCACAAAAACTATATAGTCATATGTTGGACCACAAATATAGCTTCAGTCATACACAGGTACTCTGACCGCAGTCTGATGTGAAAGGTTTCCACAAATAAGGAGGCAGCGTGTATAATAGGCTTTATTCGTATAATAGGATAAGATATAAAATCCTCTCATCTAAAACGTCTCTGTCGTGACTGGCCGAAAAAGACTGTGAGCAAATGGGTTGTTGGTAATTTGTGGGCATCTCATTCAGCCAAATTCTTCCACCAAACCAACCCAGCCGGCTTGTTCTGGTAGCTTTGTGTGGCTAACCTTCCCCTTCATTCACTGGTATAAAAAGAACAAAACACTCATTTTGGGAAAAGAGAGATTTTGGCTGCTGAACTAAAAGCAAAAATAAAAATGGTAGAAAAGGAACAAATCAAAAGCTTATGAGTCTAAAAACTGCTTTTTGCCTTAGGCACTTTATAGTTTCTTATTTTCAGGGGGTTTCCCATTTAGACTAGAAAATGGTGTATTTTTCAGTTTCTTTTGAAAACTGCTCTAAAAGAGGGTCAACGCTAAAGATTAGCCACGTCAGCACAAGCATTAAGGTTTTCTCTAGAAAACAGAAATGCTTCACGCAGAACAACAGGTGTGTTTCTGATGGAGCTGCTAAAATCCCATTCCCATCTGCTTCATTCATTAGTCAGCAAGGCTCATCGGACACACCGAGACGTTTTCAAATGCAGCGTTGACAGCAGGTGCTGTGACATATGCAGCGGGCTGGAAAAATCTGCTGCCATCTCCAAAGGAGGGGAAGCTCAAGAGGTGTGGCAGCTGCTTCAGAAACACATCCACTTCACAGCATCCTCAACATTGCGTGTGTTGTAGTGAATGCAAAGTTTGTATAATGCTGGGCCATTTCGTCATCAAGGCAGAAATCAACATGTCTCCCTAGAAAAGATAAAAATGTTTACCTTGTTGACTTGCTATACTGTGACCTCTTGCCACTAAAAGAAAAAAAATGCTAAAGCGAAATACCGTTCAAAAGTTTGGGATTTTTTTTTTTTTTTTTTTTTACCAAGGCTGCATTTATTTAAGCAAAAATACAGTAAAAACAGTAATATTATGCACTACTATTACTATTTTATATTTTAATATATTATCAGATGTAATATATTTCTGTGACGGCAACGACTGTCATTACTCCAGTCTTCAGTGTCACATGATCCTTCAGAAATGATTCTAATATCTTGATTTGCTCAAGGAACACTTAATATTATAGCCGTAGATCACTGAGAAGCTACGCAATATCGCTTTCATTATCGTAGATGAATCGCCTTCAATAATGAACGCGATACTGCGTAGCTTGTCAGTGATCTACGGCTCCGTGTATTAAACGCCGCTCCATTTGAAAACAGGTGATGGAGATTTACCGCTAATCAAGGAACCGGCTTTACTGACGAGATGCGCATGCATACCGCATGAGATATATCGCCCAGCCCTACTATCAACATTGAAAACAGTTGTGCTGCTTAATTGTTTTTTTTTTCTGTGATGTTTTTCAGGATTCTTTAATGAATAAAAAGTTCAAAAGAGCAACATTTATTTGAAATAGAATTATTTTGTAACATTGTGTCTTTAATTTCACTTTTGAGCAATTCAATACATCCTTGCTGAATAAATATTCATTTCTTTTTTTTTTAAGAAAAATCTTACTCTACTAAACTTTTTAGTAGTGTATATCAAGTTAAATTGGATCATGTATGCCAAATATGGACACTTCACATTTATTACACACAAACAGGACATTCACGGCCAAATGGAAAAACAGCTGATAGTGTTGTTTCAACTGATGGCAAGATTAAACAATTCAATATGCAAAAATACAGACAACTTTGCATAAAGTCATTCACATGTGTTTGCCAGAGCATAAATGCCCTGTGTCCCTGTGATTGACCAAAAGAGACAGAAAGAGAGAGAGATGTCTTCTGTCAGGCATGGGTAGAGAGATAAGGTTTGGCAGGCTGCCGACTAGAAAGTAGCTATTACAATCTCCTTTGTACAGTCACCTTCACACCATAAACACAGCATGTGTGTATGCGAGTGCTTGTGGAAAACTCCGATAAACTCTACTTTTTATCTGTATTACTTTCTCATCTGAGACTTCCTTCACACATTTATTCATTTCATACACTTTGAGTGACAAACTGGCTGGCAAGATTCATTCCGAGTCAAGATGACAGAGACGGGAGAACTTCACAGACACAGAAAGACAGAAACAAAGTGAATGCAAGTAAGATTTCAAACTAAAAGCTATATTATATTTACTTAAAAATGAAGAGACCTTGCAGATTAGGTGAAGGCACTTAATGTGAGTCGCCTGCAGGCCTGGCTGCTATATTCTGAAATGAAACGGCGCCTTACTCCTGTTCTGCGAGGCTTAAAAATAGTGTGCGCTCAACCAGACACCACACAGTCACCGTGCTGTTCCAAAACCAAACTCCTCAACGGCCTCTAAGGGTATGACTGTCCTTGTCATGCATCCAAGAGAACACTTACGTCCAACGCCTCGCTTGGGTTAAACTCTCGCACGGCATTGTGGGAGGCTGCAGTGATGTTTAATCAGGTTTTTCGGGAAGAAAAAAAAAACAGACAAAGCAGCTCTTGAGTTACAACAAGGACACTGTAGGTAGAAAGAATTATTATGCAGTATCCTGCAAGAACAGCATTTCTCAGATACAAGAATAACAAAAAAGTCATTTTAATAATATCAGTACAGTACAGATTAAGGGACTGTAGGGTCATATATTCTTTTGTCTGTGACTGGAGCCTTTATATACCAAAACTAGAAGATGATATGGCTGTACTGTAGGTGTACAGGTCTCAAAAGACTATATGGAATATAATCTCAGATTCAGAGACCATATACATCTTAGTCTAGACAAAAACTATACTCAAATTTTTTACCAAGTTTATACACTACTGTTCAAAGTTTGGGGTCAGTGAAAGAAAATAATATTTTAACTCAACAAGGATGCATTAAGTTAATCAAAAGTGACAGTAAATACTTTTCCAAAATTTCTTTTTCAAATTAATACTGTTCTTTTGAAATCAGCATATTAGGATGATTTCTGAAGGATCATGTGACACTGAAGATGAGTAATAGCTGCCAAAAATTATGGTTTGCTATCACAGGAATAAAGGGAGGTCTGAAGAAAATCTATTGACCAAAACTTTGTGTATTAATTAAAGCTACTTAGTGATCATGCAAGTTCGAGTGGTGTGCATGGTTTTTTCATTCTCACCAAAAATATAATCCAAAATTTACACAGCAATGTCATGCTGTACTATTAACTATTTTGCACCCTTTCCAAAACAATCCCTTGGAAGATGATCAAACACCATGTAAAGCATTTCAGACACATTTAAATCATCAGAATTCTTAACAACATTCAATACATAACAGAAAACCCATTAAGTTCACATTTGCAAGGTATAAAACACAAGCGACAGTTCTGTCAAACAGCCCAAAATTCTCTAACAACTGGCCTAATTTGATATACAGGTCATTTAACTCTTCACTAACTGTACCTGCACATCTCCAGAGCTATACGGGATCATTTTTGTTTGACATGATGATGATGGGTGGCAGTAAAGGGGCCATAAGTTTTCTCTCGCTGCCCTAGCAGGCTTGACATTCACGAGTGGATGTGTTCTTCACGGATCAGAGGAATGTCTCATACACCTGCATACACAACCTGACAGTCACAACTACAGCTGTCTGAAAAACACAGCGCTTTCATCCAACCGTTCTGCTGTCACACATACTTGTAAGCAAAGAGGTGTGGGACAAGAGCAACTACTGATATATGAAAATAAAACTACTGTTATATGTCATTTCAGTTAAGGGCAAGGCTTCATTATTCACAAAACTAATATAAAAACTACACGAAGAGCTTAAGGGTTAATCCGTAATTTCAAATAAAATGAATAGACACAACAAGATGAATAAAAGCGATGACACGCTGAAATCTCAAGGTCAAGGGTCACTGTCAAAACAAAAGCTTTTAAGACAATGCAGTGTGTGTTAAACAGACTAACAATGAATGAATGTCTGCAAAAATTACGCAAACTATTGCATCATAAATCGTGCTGCAATAAAAGCCATTAATTACTCTCAGATGTGTTGCACCGATTTAAACAGGGCTGTGGTTTTGGGGGTCTGTTTGTTTGATTCCAGCTCAGCTTTCATGCAACGAGGAACATTTTCCAAGTCTCTGTCTCCCTCTCACATATCTGAGTTTAATTAGCGAGAGCTTTACACTCCATCCATATCCATAACCTCATTCATAATGATGATTTAAACACTGGTTGTGTGCACACACACGCACACACACAACACGAACACACTCCATCTTTTTCACTCAAAAGAACACAAAACGCTTGGCTTCCACTTTTTATCCCAAGGCTGTCCTCCCACTAAACCTCATTATAACACCAGCACTTGAGCACAAACACTGCGAAGGGCTTTTTCTAACTACTGACCATAAATGGACTGTAATTGTGCTGAAAAAGCCACTGGGAGATTGCACTCTGGTTTAAGAAACAGTGTAGCGGCGGATGACGGAAACTTGCCTGGACACCTTATCATCAAATCTTTTGTAACGCTTCCCTTTTGTACGCAAAACATTTTCAAGGCAAGGCTCTGATTACATCAAAACCCTCTCAATTAACAATCAAAACCATCCACTTTAAATCACTGACGTGCACTTTGTCATTGTGTGCTTAAGTGTTGGCACCTGGACTTTCATTGTTCATGTCAAAGTGACAGCTGGAAACTTCCATCTTTTTACTGTTCTGTCAGCAACACTCTTTCTTAACTGCTGATTCAAGCGAGCACAACTGCAAAAACAACAGAGCAACACTGTCGACCCTGTCTATTTCTTTAGCTGTGGTTTTTACTCCTCCTAACACTCAACTAGACACACACAGTCAAGTGGGGTCAGCTGTCAACACTATCCAGATCAGACCTTTGACCCTCACCTGCCCGCCACACACACACACACAAACACTTTCAATCCACTTCACCAAACAAATGCACTATACTAGGTTTGAGGTCAGGAAGACTTCTTTACTGATTTTGAAAGAAGTCTCTTATGCTCACTAAGGCTGCATATATTTGATCAAAAATAGTTAAAATGTGTAATATTTCTATTTTAATATATTTTAAAATGGCTGGATTTTTAACCCAGTCTTCAATGTCACATGATCCTTCACATCTCATTTGGTAATGTTAGCTAATGCAACTAACATTAACATACCTATTGTTGATATTAATTAAAAACATTAGTTTACAGTGGATAAA
Organism: Tor tambroides; assembly: GCA_021397915.2. NCBI lineage: Eukaryota > Metazoa > Chordata > Actinopteri > Cypriniformes > Cyprinidae > Tor > Tor tambroides. Next base: position 4,238 of record JAFVLL020041367.1, on the reverse strand, counting down.
TTACCCTTAACAGATACATTTTTGATCTTAAAAACATCATGAACTAAGATTAATAAATGCTGTAGAATTATTATTAGTTCACATTAACTAATGTAGTTAGCTAATGTTAACAAATGACACCTTACTGTAAAATGCTGTCAAGAAATGTTGGGCACCAAATGCCATTGCTTATTACTATCCATTTTGAAAAGACAATGTTTACTGTTGCTTTTGGTCAATTAATTTAATGCATCCTTGCTAAATAAAAACACACATTTCTTTCAATTAAAAAATAAATAAATAAATAAATAAAACTACTGACCTTTTGAATGGTGGTGAAGGTAAGTAAATGTGACCCTGGACCACAAAACCAGTCTTATGTTGCACTGGTATATTTGTAGCAATAGCCAAAAATACATTGTATGGGTCAAAATTATCGATTTTTCTTTTATGCCAAAAATCATTAGGATATTAAGTAAAGATCATGTTCCATGAAGATATTTTGTAAGGTTCCTACCATAAATATATCAAAACTTCATTGTTTATTAGTAATATGCATTGCAACGAACTTCATTTAAACAACTTTAAAGTCGATTTTCTCATTATTTTGACTTTTTTGCACCCTCAGATTCCAGTTTTTCAATTAGTTGTATCTCGGCCAAATATTGCCCTATCCTAACAAACCATACATCAATGGAAAGCTTATTTATTCAGCTTTCAGATTATGTATAACTCTCTATTTCAAAAAAAATGGACCTTTATGACTGGTTTTGTGATCCAGGGTCACAAATACAACAAATATGATATAACACCATAGAGTCAGAGCTAAGATAGAAGGTCTTGATTATGAAAGGAAATTAGAGAGGAACATGTTAACCCTCTCAAGGCAGGCGTTGCAGATTTTTCCAACGGCTAACCCTAACTACCTTATTACTCGAGTAATAAGGTAGTTAGGGTTAGCCGTTGCAAATCTGCAACGCCTGCCTTGAGAGGGTTAATTGTTTAAGGACAATGACAGTGATAAGCTCTATATTACAGCTTGGAGTGTGTGAATGCTGAACAAAAGTCATGTAGACACTTGATACCAAATATAACACAAGTAGAACTGTAGGATCAATTTATTGCATGCACAACCACACACACACACACACACACAAACTCATACTCTAAAAGATTTACTCGATATAAACAGTCATATGAACCCAAACACACAGATGCAAGACCATTAAAATAAATCAACCCCTGAAGGCATTTATACACACACAGCGTAGCATCACTTACAATGAGCAAAATATACAATAAATGTATGGATTTTCGTTTACAATGATCAAAATCATTTAAACCATAAAAAGAAGAAGAACCACTGCAACAATACAGACTGAAGGGCTCTTAAATGTCAAATGTGCTTCATTCTTTTAACCTAAACTGATCAGGAAAAAGTCACTGGATGTGTAGCTCAGCTTCATTTCCCACTGTGATGCCCATGAAGGATCGTGGATGTCAGCAACAAAAATACCTTCTTCAGCTTATTTTGGCCACCATACTGGAACATAAATGAACACGCGTGATCCTGAGAATGAAACTGAGTAAAGGACACGTCCCAACAGGCTGTTTAAACCTGCAGGAGACGGCAAGAAACAAAAGGCAACAGTGAAGACCTAAAAGGAAAAAAAAAAAAAAAAATGGTTTTCCATGATCCATCCTCTCCGACAATGATGTCCCAGAGGAGAGGAAAACAAACAAGCCAGCACAGATAAGACTAGATTCTTTTTCTATCTGGTCTCTTCCACCTATACAATCCAAACAGGGCTTACTGTAAAAGCAGAGACAAGCTCTTAAAAAACAGAAGTCTTTTACAACAAATCTGGACCCCAACTGAAAAAACTGAAGAAGCTGTATTTCGCCCACAAAATTAAGATGTTTCTCTAGACTCTTCCTAGAAGAATCTGATTCTAGTAGTATGGACACAATGAACCTCAAGACCAAAAATAACATCATCAGTGCAAATAAAGAATTGTAGAAAGATAAATCTGTCTTTGTAAATATAGCATTTGCGTTCCTATTGAAGCAACGACATTACACTATGAAACCAAATATGGCAGCCACCATAAATATATTTTAAGCATTTATTGAAGGCACTAAAAAAAGACTTGCAAGATGCAAATAAAGGAGTTTCACATCTTCTGACTATGTTCAAGCGCTGTTCAATCTGTTGTGAAAGAAAAGACCAAACTCTGACTCGGTGGCATTCAGAACACCCTTGGTCAGGATAAAGCTATGAATGTGGGCGCCTTTCTGAATTTTACAGTCAAATTGAATGGATTTGCATTGGTGATTTCATTCTGACTGAACACTGGGCTGACAGACAGCACTGCGCTCTTACTCTAGGTCTCTGGGGTCACTTCTCATTTTGAGTTTCCTTTTTTTCTTTTGCTTCAAACTGGCTTGATTGAAAATGACATAACCATGTAAGGTGATGAATACAGATGAGCTGATCAGAACGCATATCTTATAAATATATATGATGCCCTCATACCCTCCATCACAGACAGACACACAGATAAACCTGAAACATTTTTTCCTTTAAACAAGACAAGATCGCACTGATGAGTTCAATTCATGCATTATTATAATTTATGCACCAAACCAAGTACTGAACTCATTTCTGAGCATTTCACAATCAACACCAACTCATTACTACAGCATCTGTTTACTACATACACGCATATCTCTTTTTAGTTACTACATACTTACATTTGTTATTTTTGATGACACACATGCTAATACTTCAAAAGTAAGTAAATTTGTTTTTATTCTGCCAAGACTGACTCTAAAGTTTTTTTTAGATTGTTAAAAAATCTATTTCAAATAAATGCTATTTGAACTTAGTTTCTATTCTATATTTTTCAAATCCACAAAAATCAGCTCAACTGTTTTCAACATTGATGATAATGTTTCTTGTGCATTAAATCAGCATATTAGAATAATTTCTGAATGATACTAAATATACTAATGAGTATGAGTAATGATACTAAAAATTCAGCTTTACCATCACAGGAATAAACAGCATTTTAAAAAAACATTCAATTAGAAACAAGTTTTTAAATAGTAACAATATTTCACGGTATTACTGTTTTACTGTATTTTTGATCAAATAAATGCAGCCTTGGTGAGCGTGAGACTTTTATCTCTATCTTTTCTATTACCATTCCCATTACATTTACATGCAAATAATATTAAATAATAATGCCAATATTTTGGCTATTTTAAGACTGTGGTCCTTCGCTTGGCCAATTAACAGAAGTGACTGTTAACAGAAAATTAAATGCTTTAGTAAACTTGGATAATAAATGCATTTCATTTCAAATATTTAATCTGCCCTTAATCTAACAGTTTCAGCCCATGAAAAAAATCCATAGTGGCCCACCACGGATATAACATATTGTATATAAATAAAATAACAAACCCATAGGGGCCAAGCTGGCCTTCACATCTCCTACATCAAAGCACCAGAGACCAGTGGCACCTCTGAGATGCTTTCAACAGTTTGATTGACATCACCTTCTCTCTGATGTGACAGTCTCCACGTGGATACTTCATCTTCTGGGTTCATAATAGCAGGCTTCGACTGAAAAGACTTACCCGAATGACTGCACCAGATATCTTAAAGACAGTGACAAAGTATTTAAATTGCGAGTTTTGAAAGACAGAAAACCCCAAAATCTCAATGTCCCTTTTTCTGATTTATCAGTGCTTTGAAAGACAGCAAAGGGCAAAAACTATGACGTACCGCTTTTTTAATCAAACACAACAACGCAATACTGCAAATGCAGTGAAATAGTAGGCGTAAAAAGGCAGAGCGTTCAAAATGGGTGGAAAAGAGTGAGAGAAAGGAGGGTGGAGACAGCTCGGGTGGGCGCAGCTGAGGTGGTTAAATGTGTTCCACATGTTCGTAAAAAAAAAAAAGTCAGAGGCTTTTCCAGCCAGTGGGCAGATGAATGGTTGGAAAGGGGGATGGAGAAAAAGGAGTAGCCCTACTCACTCAGCTCCCTCCCTGCCTGCCATCTCTCTCTCTGCTCCACTTCCTCCTCTCATGATCCATTGCTGCCCTTTTCACCTCAGAGGTAACATACATCCTCACACACACACACACACACACACACACACACACACACGCACCGAGAGCTCCAGTTACCCCAGCCGGTCTGCACAGGCAGCCTCTGTGTTTTAGGGAAGATTTCCAGGCAGGCTATGATTAC
>JAFVLL020041366.1:15000-55775 GCA_021397915.2 Tor tambroides | reverse complement strand
TAGTGACGAAGAATACCGGCCAGCTTTTATATGAAGGCCAGTCTAGGTCTTTGTTTACTCAGAGCAATTTAGAAATAAGTGACGAAGACAACCTGGACAGTGTGAAGATAACGGTGGTTGATGGACTGCGTCACGGTCACTTAACTGTTCTGGGCACCAACAGGAAGTATTTTACGCCGGCTGATCTGGAGGTCGGCATTGTGGTTTACCAGCATGATGGTAGTGACACATACAGTGATAATATAATATTCAGAATGTCAGATGGCAAGAATGAAGTTGAGTTTTTGTTCCCCATCACAATTGTACCCACAGATGATGAGCCGCCCATTATAAATGCAAACACTGGGCTGATTTTATTCAAAAATCAGATGGTGCCCATCTCACAGCTCATGCTCAGCGCAGCAGACATTGACTCTGAAGATTCCACCATTAAATTTACAATCGAGCCTCCATTTTCTGCTGTTGGCGAGGTCGTGGTGAGGCAATCTGAAGCCCCCGAGGACCCATCGTCCTGGAAATTTAATGCAGAGGATGGTGTGTATGAGAAAGTAGTGACACAGTGGCTCCAGAAAGATATTACAGATGAAAAGCTCTTCTATAGGCACATAGGTCCACACATCACAGAGACAGTTACTGACCAGTTCGTTTTTAAAGTACAAGATGATGCCGATCCTCCCAACCAATCTGGTGAGAATTCATTTATTATTAAAATTTTGCCTATTGAGGATATTCCACCCGTGCTGTTCCCAGGCACTACTTTGCGGATGACAGTACATGAGTACCAGCTGACTCATTTTAACAAGAATGTTCTTCGTTACACTGACTTGGACTCTGAAGACCGTGACCTGAAGTATACAATAACTCAACCGCCAACTGACACCGATGAGAATAATCCCATTAAATTAGGGTCCATTGTTTTGACTGACAGCCCCGATACTGACATAACAGAATTTACCCAAGCGCAAATTAACCATCATAAGATTTCCTACAGCCCACCAGACCTTGAGCTTGGCATCACACCTCATGTGGTGCAGTTCCTTTTCACAGTAGAGGACACTGCTGGAAACAGTGCTAATGGAGTTTTTACAATTTTCTTGCAGCCTGTGAACAACAAACCCCCACAGATAACAAACACTGGATTCGCAGTCCTTGAGAGACGGGTGCATGTCATCACGAGTGCCGAACTCGACGCAAATGACCTTGACACTGATAGTAAGCAAATTTCATTCACTCTAAGTCAAACTCCGCAGCACGGTCATGTTCAGCATACGTTTACTGACTTAAAAAAAGGAAGTAGTTTCAGTTTGATGGATATCTCTGATAGCAAAGTGTCATATATCCACAATGGGGATGAAACAACAAGAGACTCCTTTAAATTGGATGTTAGTGATGGTGTTCATGTTGTAATGATCACTGTGAAGGTAGCTGTAAAGCTTATTGATGATGAAACACCAACACTGAGCCTCACAAAGGGCACCTTTGGCTCTCGCTTGGACGTGCTGGAAAATGGTGCCACAGAAATTACCACCAGTGTTATCCAGGGAAAAGATGAGGACACTGATGACCTGAGGCTGATGTTCATTGTGGAAGAAGCTCCTAAGTTTGGAGAAATTCTAGTGAGTGGAGTTAACTCAAGCAGATTCACTCAAGCTGATATCATCGGTGGTCTGGTTGTGTATGCTCATACCAGCGGTGAGATTGGTCTCACTGCGATAGAAGACTTTTTCAACCTGACCCTCTCTGACATGTCTGATGAGTGGACTGTAGGGGGTAACCAAGTAAACGGAGTCCATGTTCACGTCACCATTCTGCCTGTAGATGACCATACTCCAGTGGTCACAGTTGGCCCTACCTTTACCGTTTTTGAGGGGGATAAAAACACAATCGGTAGGCATCAGATAAGGGTTGAGGATGCAGACACGCCAACTGAGGACATCCTGTGCACCATCATTGTTCAGCCCACATCAGGATATGTGGAGAACATCTCTCCAGCACCAGGCTCTGAAAAGTCAAGGTCGGGAACGGCATTAAGTGCTTTTACCATCAGAGATGTGAATGAAGGTCATATACATTATGTCCAAAGCATACATAAAGGAGTTGAGCCAGTGGAGGACAGGTTCACGTTTAGATGTACAGATGGTGTGAATTTCTCAGATAGACAGTTCTTTCCAATTATAATTATTCCCACCAATGATGAAAAACCGGAGATCTTTATGCGAGAGTTTGTTGTAATGGAGGGCATGAATGTTATCATCGACACACCGCTCTTGAACGGAGACGACGCTGACATTCCTGCAGAAGAGTTGACGTTTATCATCACCAAACCTCCAAATCATGGATTCATCCTCAATCAGCTTGCTAGTGGCTCTGTCCCAATCACAAATTTCACTTTGGGACAGATCAAGGAAGCCTCTAGCATAATTTATGAACATGATGATTCTGAAACCACTGAAGACAAGTTTGACGTTCGTCTTACAGATGGGAAACATTCAGCTGAGGCCACCATTATGATCATGATTATCCCTGTGGATGATGAAACACCAAGGCTTGCCATTAACGATGGGCTTGAAATCGAGATCGGTGAGACAAAAGAGATAAACGGTAAAGTACTAAAAGCTACTGATCTGGACTCAGATGACGAATCGCTTACTTTCATTATTCGCTACGGCCCCAGTCAGGGCTTCCTTCATAGAAAATCAGCAGGATATGTGGGGAAAATAACTACTGAGTCTCTAGAGAACATAACAGTTGGCATGAACTTTACACAAAACGAGGTGAACAAGGGTCTGATTTTGTACACTCACAATGGACAGGAAGGCATTCGAGACCTTGTGAAGTTTGATGTAACGGATGGCATAAATCCTCTAATTGACAGATACTTCTATATTACTGTAGGCAGCATTGACATGGTGTTTCCTGATGTCATCAGTAAAGGGGTGTCTCTTAAAGAAGGTGGCAAAGTGACTCTCACAACGAACCTCCTCAGCACTAGTGATCTCAACAGCCCTGATGAGAACTTAGTCTTCACCATCACGAGAGCCCCGGTGCGAGGGCATTTGGAAAGCACAGATACACCAGGCATGCCTATTGTGTCCTTTACCCAATTACAACTGGCCGGGAGCAAGATCTACTACATTCATACTGCTGATGATGAAGTCAAGATGGACAGCTTTGAGTTTGAGGTGACCGATGGTTACAACCCTGTGTTCCGCACGTTCCGTGTTTCAATTGTTGATGTTGACAATAAAAAGCCAGTACTGACCATTCATGACCTTCTAGTGACCGAGGGACAGACCAAACTCATTACGCCCTTTGAGTTGACTGTTGAGGACCAAGACACAGCTGAGAACCTTCTCAGGTTTACAGTCACCCAGCTACCCATTCATGGCAAACTGCTCCTCAACAACAGTCGACAGGTGACTTCGTTCACAAAGCAGGACCTGAATGAGAATATGATCAGCTACAAGCATGATGGCACCGAGTCGAACAAGGACAGCTTTTTTTTTACAGTCACTGATGGCACCCATTCAGATTTTTTTGTCTTCCCTGATACCATTTTTGAGACCCAAAGGCCTCAGACCATGAAGATTACCATTGTGTCAGTGGACAACGGTGTGCCGCAGATTGTGGTTAACAAAGGTGCACCGACTTTAAAGGTCTTGTCTGCAGGTCACTTAGGCTATCAGATCACAAGTAAAGTCATGAAGGCAGTGGACAGAGACAGCAGCCCTGAGGCTTTGGTTTTTCACGTTACCACACAGCCAGAGAATGGCTACCTGATCAGCCTAGACAGAGGGAATGACTCAATCAACATCTTCACACAAGGTAATGTATCATCAGAAATGTCTTATTACCTATGTTTAGTTCCTATGAAATCCTACTACTTTTTACATTTATTGTGCTAGACCTGTGCAGTGTAATGCTCTGTAGAACCATCATTTTGTAAGAATTGTCTCCGTAAGAAATGCTATGTACCCAACATGTTCAGGACAGGTTCTCCGCTATCATTAATGCTTGAAATAATGTAGGTTCCATCACAAAACAGGCACTTTGCCCTTTGCCAAGAGCATAAATGTAAAATATGTCTGTCTTTTGGCCTTCGGCTTAAATTTTTGATGAGACAACTAGAGCGTTCACACATCTCCTTTAAATTATTAAGTTATCATACTTCTGCCTTCTAACATCCTTGTAGTGAGAAATGAGTTACTGGTTACAGGCAAACAACATTTTAAAAAGAATTAAAGGTCAAGGGTGTAATTTTTTTTTTTTTTTTTTTTGCTGCTAGCCATAACAAACAGACTTGCAGTCTGTTTTTTTTTTTGTTTGTTTGTTTTTTTGAGCATCTTGACTGGGTCATCAAACTTTAACTAACTATTTAAATGCTCAATGTAAGAATTCTTTGTTTTATTATTTAATTCCTTGCAATATCTGCAAGAAATTTAGTTGTTTTTTTAAAAAAGAAAAATAATACATTTTATATAATAATTGTAATTTTATATATAACATTTTAGATAAACTTCATCAGGACATTTTTTTAATTTAAATTAAAGATTTTGCAAATGGTATGTAAACAGGTATTCATTTCACATGTTTAAAACAGTAAATGACTGACACTGATACTTCAGTATCACCTTTTTATTATAATTTTTCTGTCAACTATCAATAAACACAAATTAAAGGGATTCAACCGAAATTAAAAATTACCCCACGATTTACTAACCCTCAAGCATTTCCAGGTGTATATGACTTTCAGACAAATACAATCAGGATTATATTCAAAAATGTCCTGGCTCTTTCAAGCTTTATAATGGCAGTGAATGGTGGTCAAGATTTTGAAGCCCAAAAAAGTGCATGCATCCATCATAAAAAGTGCTCCACGTGGCTGCGGGGGGTTAATAAAGGCCTTCTGAAGTGAATTGATGCATTTGTGTAAGAAAAATCCATATTTAAAACTTTATAAATCGCAATCTCCAGCTTCCGTTAGCTGTCATAAACGCATTCTTGAGAGAGTGGCGTTCCAGCAGATGATGTAGGACGTAGGTGTAGCATAAGCTCTCGTTAGAAAGTCTTGTTAGAACCAAGTTTTGTTTACAGCAAAGAAAAACCAGTCTCCTCTTCCAACAAGAGAGTGGCATTCCAGTGGATGACATAGGCGTAGCATAAGCTCTGGTGAGAAATGATGAACATGGAAGCACAGTGGAGAAAGCAAACAAAACACCAGTCACAAATTAAAAGTACAAAACAAGGATTTGTATAAGAAAATGTGCAAGGATTTCAATATAATCCAAGAGGAGACTGGTTTTTCTTTGCTGTAAACAAAACTTGGTTCTAACAAGACTTTCTAACGAGAGCTTATGCTACACCTACGTCCTACATCATCTGCTGGAATGCCACTCTCTCAAGAATGCGTTTATGACAGCTAATGGAAGCTGGAGATTGCGGTTTATAACGTTTTAAATATGTTTTTTTCTTACACAAATGCATCAACTCACTTCAGAAGGCCTTTATTAACCCCCCTTAGCCATGTGGAGTACTTTTTATGAAGGATGGATGCACTTTTTTGGGCTTCAAAATCTCGACCCCCATTCACTTCCATTATAAAGCTTGGAAGAGCCAGGACATTTTTTAATATAACTGCGATTTGTATTCGTCTGAGAGAAGAAAGTCATGGACACCTAGGACGGCTTGAGGGTTAGTAAATCATGGGGTATTTTTCGTTTTGGGGTGAACTATCCCTTTAATGTCTTTTAAAATATATTACATTTTCACATTAAATTAAACAAAGCTATAAATGGTTAATATAAATATTAATCAAATATAAATAGATTCATAGTATATAATTTTAATATGTTTTCTGTTAGTTTACTGATCAGTCAGCCTGATCAATTGCTTAGCGTAATATGTTAACAGGCAAGCTTCCTAAACTATCAAACTCAAATTAGCAAATTGACAAAAAAATCTCAAATTCTTGCAAATTAGAAAAGACATATTTTTAAAATAACTAGTTTGGCTTTTTGATTTTTAAAAAATTATTATTTTGCACGTCCCTATATTACCAGAAGCCAGAATAAGAATTTGTTTTTCAGAAACCAGGTGTTTTAACCAGCACAGGTTCATAGCTTTTAAAGCATAAATGCACTCCTTCAAACATGAGAGCCATAGTGAGAAGATGTGAAATCCATGTCAGGCTTACTTAGTCTGAAATGTATCCCAGACATTGGAAGAGGCAGAAGTGTGAGGGAGAGACCTGGCAAACCTGACTTGACCTCATCAGTATGAGCAGTGAAGCAGAAGGGACAATCACTTCTCTTTATTTACTTTGCCCTTTCCCCATATTCTGCTACCGCTTGCTCTTTGGCATTTTCTAAATATTTTATGATGAGAGTGTGTGCTGGCAATGAAAGAAGACATTTTATTTTCAATATGAAAGCGGTTTCATCCATGCATAAAGAATCACAGGTTTACATTTTTATGAGGCTTTTTCCTCTGATATCAATAATTTAAAGAAGTGGGTCAGAGCAAGGGGAAGAGAGAGCCAGGTTGATCATGGTACACCGTAACCTAACCACTGTGAATCAGTGCAGATGTGGTTAAGGGGTCTAATTTGGAAATGGGACAGACCAGATGTAGGGGAGTCTGGGTCTGTGTTTAAATTTCTTGTTCTCACCTGTCATTATATAACAGCTTGTCACCTGTTTTGCTGATTGTTTTGTGACTCACTCCCTGCTGCTTTTGTGAAAATTCTCACCTGGATTTATTAAAACTCCAAAAGCCTTTTATCCAAAGATGTTTTTTGCAAAACCAAGCATGCTCTTTGAATTATAAAGGAGATATTTGTAAGTTGATCGGCTTATAGAACAATTTGATCTTTGAGGGTTTCACTCTTGGGTTTTTAGATCATCATAAAAACAAAAATTTTCATAGATTGTTTTGAGGTGTATTTTCTTCTGAATGAATAATAAATTGAGTTGTGCAGTTTAATGTTACAGTTTTGTGTTTGTGTGTGTCCTCAGCTGACATAGATGATCTTAAGATCTGCTATATCCTGAAGGATGAGAACAATGCCACCAGTGACGTCTTTAGTTTCACCGTGGAGGACAATGGTAAGTCCTTCAAAAAAGGGCATTGATTTTACAAGAAAATGAAATGTGCCAATTTTTCAGGCTTATAATGGTTCGATTAAGCTTTTAGAATTATTCATGAACAGATTTAGCCATATAACAAGAGGAATAATACAGCACAAATCATTTGAATTCATGAACGATATAACTTCTCTGATTTTAGGTGTCATTGCATATGAAATAGCCTTGGATGATTAATTGTGAACCCTTAGACCAGAGAGGGATATATTTAGATATGTAGCATTTAATTAGGCTTTTTCTTTCCATGATAGGTGAACTGTCTGTGTGTGCAGCTTATTACATTCTGTGCTACCTTTGACTGCAAAAAAAATTAAAATGAGATTTTAGTACATCAAAGAACACTTAAAAGTGAGTTAGTGTGGGTTAGAATGACCCTAAGAACATATTTCAACAGGGCAGGATTAAATCTGGTGAAGCATAGATAATCATGTATAAATTAGGTTGAACGTGACAATCCAGTCACTGTTGCTAGAAAAGCCTGCGGCTAAAGACCTTGTTGCGATTAGTGATGATTTTTGTTTTATTTGGAAAGCCAAATATGTGTGATTTGTACACTACAAAGCACACTGTAGAAGTGACTGTGTGGATATGTACATGCAACACAAAGGGCTGTTTGGTATATAAAGCTAGAGGCAAGATGACATAATTAGAGCCCGTAGCCCTTGAGTATAAGACACACCCCTTGTCAGGGTTACAATTACTTTGAGTATTAGAGGGCCTATGGCATTGGAAAGAGTTGGGAAAATACAAGTTCTATAGGAAAACAGCTGGTTCAGCTGTAGTATTAAGGCTTCATGTCTCTCTCACGCTTAAAATCACTAGTTTTGTCATGAAATAATCTGTTGTGGAATGAAACAAGATAACCATTACAGTTTGCTTAGCACCTTCAAGTCAGGAGGCATTAACTGTTTGAAAGGATCATGCAATGGCTGCATTTTGTTTTTTTTTAACAGTTTTAACTAAATTAATTGCACAATATGCTAATTAATTTTATCTTTATTATTATTATTATTATTAATTTTTTTTAGTACATTTTTATATTTAATATTTATGTAAATGAGCATTTATTTAAAAAATATTTATTCATGTTTGTTTTTTTTAATCACGATTAACACATTTAGTTAACAGGACCAGTTTTTGGGTTATGTTTCTATTTGTTCCCTTCACTTTTTTTCTCTTCCCTCCTTCCCCCTTTGAGAGCGTTTTTCCCTCTGTCAGTCATCTCTCAATTCAGGCAGGAAAGACTGAGGAGTAGGAGCTCATTGTTATGCGGCTGTGTTGGTGTCTGACCCCTGAGCCCAGTGGGTCATTACCAGTTTTGTTTCTTTGCATTCCTGTGGATAGTTTCACTCCATTGGTGATGGAGGCATTTATTTTATTGGGAAGACCTCAAGCAGTAAGGGACTATCTGTATCTTTCTCATCTCATTTTACAGATGTAGTGTGCAAACACAAAAGGGCTCAGCTGAGCTGTTTTTATCATGAGGTGCCTCAAGGCTTTCTCCTAGGACCTCTTTTTTCCACATTTGTGCAGTAATGTACAGCTTCAGCATGAAATTCAGTGATTAAAAACACTTTGCCACATTATGCCTGAAGAATCTGAGCTAATTAGACTGTTTATCTTAGTTTGTGCTTGTCCAAAGTGCTTGACAACCACAGCTAACATCATAAACTCCATTTTACGGCCAATTTGTGTTAAACCGCTGCATTTATTTAATGCATTCTGTGTTAGACTGTGATGTACGTATTTAGTACAAGTAGTATTACAGAGGGGTTCAATTAATTGTTTTGTTTTCCAAAATGTTCTTTCGTTGCATTCCCTATAATGATGATGAGGCTGTTTTTCAATGCAAAGAGCTATTATCATGTTTTCCACATGCAGTTTGGAGGACTATTTGAGTTCAAAGAAGATTGTGACCTTCTGGAGATATTTCTGCACATACTTTTTCTGAATTTATAAGTCAACCATATTTTTTTGCTAAGGCTGAATGCTAGCTTTATTTTAGTCTGTAAACTGTCCATCAGAGTTTGGCCTAGATCATCTAGTTTTTGTTTATCTTTGCCTCTGTCTCTTTTGCTCTGTTCCAAAACCTAGCAAGCTGCCTCTGGAGACAACATTGTAAGGCATCAAAGGTGCACTGCCGATGCTAAAGTTGTTCCAAAATGTAGGCAGCTTCATTATTCTGCCTCCTAAAGCCTCATTCAGACAAATAGCAATTCAGTTGATGGAGGTCAGTGAGTCGCTGGGCTGTTTGTTTAAAAAACAGTCTCTGAAATCACTGACTTTCTTTGAAAATGAATGAAATCCACTTATTTTATCACGACAAACTGTTGTCAGTACAGTATGAACATACCTTACAAAAACTTTTTTTTAGCATGTATCCCTTGTGGAAAAGGTATAACGCACTGTGACAAGCTCTATTAAAAAAAAAATGAAAGGTGGACAAGGCAATTAATAAATTTATTTTCATTTCATTTAATACCAAAGCACATTAATAAACATTATATTTGTCTGTGCTTTGTATTTTAATACCTAGAAAGTGCACCCTATACCCTAATCCACTATTTCCTACATTACTTATAAGAGTGAATTAAAACAAGTGAACAAATTCAGACACTGAGTATGTCGGAAGTGCTTTTAGATACCATTACAAATGTATCTGATTTTGTACACAACATATTTACGATGTTCAAGAACAGCTAGGATTCTGTCTTAGAAGGCAGTTGCCTACTGTATGTAGTCAGTGAGGCAGCTCACTAGGTTTGAGAACAGACTTTATATCGTAACTCTTTTTTTAGTCATATAAACACCCTCTGACTGACACTAATAAATGCAGGTCTCCATTTGAACTATTTTGCAACTTGCAGCTCCCAAACTTAACGGGTAAAAGAGGACAGATTTATCAGTTACCCTTCCTTTGCAAAAGGTCATGACGGGTAGCACTTATTCCGAATCCTCTACACCTCTCACTGCAATCATGTCTCAGACGCAGAGACAGAAATATGACAGTAACGACTGCAGGGATGCACAGAGGCTACAAAGAACAGAGGGAAGCTTTACGTGATGCATTATAGCTCTTTTTTTTTCAACATTTATCGATGTGAACTTATACCAGTGTTCACTCTAAAGCGAAAATGCCATTATGTACTCAATTTTTTTTTCTATGTACTGTTAAAAAGAAAGCTTGGTTTATTTTCAAGAGACCTGACCGTCGACATCAGGTTGGAAACCAAAATGGTGCCTATTTTATGCCATTTTAAACCACTTTTGTTTCCTGGAAAGCAATTTTGCAGACTGTTCACCACCTTTTAGGTTGTATCTAAAGCTCTGTTGTGTCTTGGTTAAAAAAAAAAAAAAAATCTCATTGCTGGCTCTGTTTTCTCTGGTGTATACCTTTTATTGTGAAGGTTTTTTGCAGGGGATTTGTTGAACAGGATGCAGAGCGCTGTATGAACAATACAAAACAATGCTAATCTTAGCGTGGTTGTAGATAACCGTATGTTTGTGCTGTTTATTTTTTTCTTCCATATCAAATTAACCAGAAATAATGTTTTTGTAGCTCTGTTTCCCATTGTTGGCTAGACGTAAGATTCGGTATTCATGTGTGGATTAGCAAGAGCTAGCATTGAATTTCCAATGAAAGCTTCGCCTCTTGAGACTAAACCAAAGGTGGGATGTTTTGTTTGGTTTAGGGGGTAGCACAGGTATTTAGGGTCAGTTCAGATGTGGATTTCTGGATTAACCTTAGACCTTCATGGCTGACTGTTTGTGACAAGACCACACCTGCAGGTATTCCTGGTTAAAAATTTTGAAGTGCCGCTGATCGAGTGGACAGGTGATGGAATGAGAGGTTTGCGAATGCTGTCTTCAGTTGGTCTACTGACAGTCAAAAGACCTGTTCTTGTAACAGAGTTCTTCTAAACAAGGTTATCCAGGTCACTGGTGAAGACGGAGGCACAGAAGAGGGTAACTGAGGGCATCCAGGCAAGTCGTGGCCTTCATTAAAGATATCTTCCTGTGTTTTGTGAGGTTGTAGAAGACTGGATAGTCTGAACTGTCTTTATTGCATGACTACATGTCCTTGTTGAATGTTTCCAAGTTCTGCTAAACAAGCTCAGCTTTTTCAATCCAACCAGAAAACTGTAAAGCAGACAGCCAAGACTTTGTGGCTGTAGCCAAGAGCCCATTGATCTAGATAAGTAGAGGCAAAGGAACCATGAAAGGAACAACACACTGCTGTTCTTAGCTAAAGCACAGTTTGAGCAACACATCCATTAGAATTCATGTGTTGGTGATTAATCAAGAAGATGATAGTTATGTTGTGATGTTCTTTTTCTTCATGTTCTGCTCTTTGAGAAGTCCTCAGTTTCCACTTTGAAAAAACAAAAATAGCCTTGATGTAGTGCTGGGCGATATACCGGTTCAAACGATAAACCGGTTTGAATTACGCACACGGTATTAAAAAAAACAAAAAAAACGGTATGACAGTACAAGTGACTAAGCAAAATAGACAGTGTCGTGAATTGAGAGGAGATATCCGTTAACTACATACACTTCTGACTAGTTGGAGAACTTTCATAACTATTAATAACACACAACTAATTCTTTACTGGGCAAATAAACCAACTGTAAACGAACACAAAGAGTAGAAAATACTGTAGCAGGCAGAGCAAACTCCCTTCAGCATGCGCAAAATATTGGATGAAAATCTTAATGAATTTGGGGTGGGGGTTTATATGAATGTATCATTGATACCCCCTTTCCACCAGCAGGAACCAGGTGCTAGTTCAGAGCCAGTGCCATTGTTGGTTCTTAGTTAGTTCGACTGGTGAGCCCTTTAAGAACCGGTTTGTTTTTCCACGGGCTAGGGAGCCACCACAGAGCCAGGTCTTACGTCACTGAATACGTTTCATCTTTCGTTTCACTAGCGGCCGCGCCAAACACAACAGGCTTGTTCGAGGTGCATCGAAGCCAATCGATCGATCGGCACACAACACACCAAAGCACCGCGAGAGCGATCCAAAAGCATAAAGAGCCGTTTGCTTTCCAGTCGCTCCCGCAGCACCCCGATGCCATGCACCAACCGGTCCGCGCAGTGCCGATGCATCCCGAACAAGCCTAAACATACTATTAACAATGGCGGACGTTGCGTTGCTATTGATGTTCATGGCTTTGCGAGCCAAGGCATCCAAACACGGCGAATCCGTCTTCGTGTTTAGCTGCTATTTCAAATATGGCGGTCAAAAGTTTCTGATCATCTTGTTGGTCATGGTAACCCTGCCCCCAGCCCCTGATGCAAGCGGTTCTTCTTTCTAGCCCAGCAATGTTTTGCTGCTACTTACGAACCGCTTTTCCTGGTTCGGAGCTGGTGCTTTAGGTGTCGAAAGACAAAGAACCGGTTTGAAATTAGGCTCTGGCTCCAAACCAGCACTCAAACTGCTTCGGTGGAAAAGGGGTATGAGGGGAACTGAAGAAAAGTTTAGGTGGTATTTTCTTTCCATCTTACCTCCATATAATGCATATTAATGTAGTATTTATAAGCACAGCCATGCTTTGTTTACAGCGGGACATGCTTTGTTAACCAAGGAAACACTATACCGCTGCTGTTCCATAAGCGCCACCTGATGTCAGAGAGTGAATTTGCTTACTCATTCAGTCTCATTCATTATTTAACAATTTCATAAAACTAAAGTCAGACTGTTGTTTTTGCTTCAAATTTTGAAATTATACAATCTAATTCACATCAATAACTGATTATGCTACATGCAACATGTTTGTTTGGTTTGTGATTAAAATGCAGTGGTTCTGCAACTGTTCAATACATTCTGATTCATAAGCACAGTCGTGGGTAAAAATGATGATAAACCGTGAAACCTTAAGAATTCTTAAACCGTGATACAGTTTTTTTTTTTTGGTCAAACTGCCCATCTTGATGACTAGATGTATTCTGTTCTTGATGTTTCTGATCTAGCATCAGTGGTGCTTTTTCAGGGAAACCTATGGGAAGGCATAAACTGACACAACTGTTATCATAGTTATCCATAGATGTGCATGTAATCCATCTAGGAAATCAATATAGAAACATGAGTATGTGCAACATGCATAATAGTTTTGATAAACAGGCCTCAGAGTAGCACTTATTTATGATTTGTGTTTAACTAAGTTTTGGGAGTGTGGCGCTCCTGAGGGTTTGTTGATGTTGATGCTGTTGGCACAGAATTAATAAAAAGAAGGAATTGTGCTTTATGGCACATAATACTCTACCCTTCTCATATTCAGATTTATTTTCCAGCCCTGATAGTATAAGACGCTCATGAATCACTATAGTAGTTTGTGAGTACCCTCAGGGGTCATCTCCATTTGACTTCTGTCAGACTTTATCCAGTCACTCAGGATTATTGAGAGCGTATCTGATGAATTATTTGTGAGCTCTATTTTTAGATGCTGTTAAGAAGTTCTTCAAAGTTTCTGGATAGAGTAAAGCTTCTCATCCACCAGACACTGATTAGCCTTTAATAAGTTATTCTGAGTGAATGTCAGCTGTTGTGTTGTCATGTCTTTCTAGGAAACTCTGTCTGAACTGTCTGGCTCTGAAACGCTACTGTTTAATAAAGTCATTAGGGGCTTTTTGTGTGAGAAACTTCATGGAGACTGTCAGTATCAGGGTTTGGACAAATCCACTGGGCTTCAAAGCAACTGTCAGTATGTTTTTGTTTTTTTTTCTTCAGAGGCAAAGCTAATGAGAGCATGTTGTTAATCAGCTTGCCAACAAAACAAATACAACTGAATTTTAAATTCACATGTGTGATGCTATCCTTTATAACTAAATAGCTTGTTTCTCTTTTCTTATTATTATTTAGATCCTTTGTTTACTTCATTTTTAGTGGCCTTTTTTTTGGCAAGAATCAATTATACTATTTCTCATACTTGGTTAACGTTTCTCAAAACCCATTTATGTTTCTCAAAACTCATTTATGCTACAGACAAGGATGTGACACCTTAATTTTTATTTTATTTTTTATTGTATTTTATTTTATTTTATTTGTATTTTATTTTATAATCTTTTTTTTTTTACCTCATTTATGTGTCATTAACATCCATTTTAGCTAAATATAGAAAATTGACATTGTGACTTGTTTTTCACATGCAAACACCACTCACACTCTTTAGAAAATGTAACAATCCATTTGATTTGATTTTTCTTTGGGGTAACTGATGGTGTTGTGTTTGTTCAGCTCATTGACCTGAATGAACACCCTGAACAAAGAGAAGAGTGGAGTCCTTGAGCTGAGAGCTTTTTCTTTACTCGCAAATGGATTTAGGCGACATTTAAACCACACCCTATATATCACTTCTTTCTTAAATAGATAGAACCTGACAAGATGAAAGAAAAAGTGTCATTGCTGCTTGGATAATGCGCTGCATTAATACCCCACCATTGACTGCAGAAAGGATAGGCGAAATGCTTTTAGCCTGCTTATATCCACTCACAGAGGTATAATGAAACATAAAACCATAAATCAAATCAAATATTGTCCACTGTTAATATGTGATTATTAGCATCTTTGTTTTTACATGACATGGCTGTAGCCTTTCTGCTTCATATACATTTACTTTTTAATTTATAGTTTTTTTTTCCATTTTTATTTTACTATATTAATTTTAAATTATATTTCTGTTTATTACAGATTCCTTATCTGCAATCCACATCTATAAATGGAGTCGAAATATGAGTCGATAAGTCCTGATGGACTACTAATTATGTAGACCACTGATAATTCAACGAACCATGCTGCTTATGCCGCTAATCTTCATGAAATGTCAAATATAATCACTTCAACGTGTGAAATGGTTTATTTTCCTGCGTTCTGAATTTGTATTCACTACATTTCATCTGCTGAACGTTTATCACCTACCAACCCTACTTCATACAGGCTAATATCGAGTTAAAAATACAATGGCATTGGCAACATGTCAATTTTTTCCAGTCGTGACATCTATCATGCAAGTTTAGAAAGTGCGATATTAAGAGCCCGGGGTCAGCTTGAGGAAATGAATATACATGGTCTGGCTTGTTGAGAAATTGGGAATTTGTCTCTGATGTTTTGTGTGCACGTGAAGTGGGTTATCAATACGTGTGCAGACTGCAATACATGGCATGAATATAGATTAGAGAGGCAGTTGGTCTATAGATATGTGTGCACAAAATGATAAATTGACACAAACCTTTGCCAGAGATTTAATCATAGACTTCGTAATGCATAAAGGCCATACTCTTTTGAATATTCCCTCATTGTTTAATCCCTGTAAACTCGGTTTGTTTGGGGTAATCATTACCATCATAATCATTCAGTATCGTGTTATCAATACTTGAACTAAATGATGATGGTGATTCGGAAGATCTGGATGATACAAGTAATGTGAGATGCACCAAGAATTGTGAAGCGTGAAGTCAGCATGCACAAGATATCAATATTTCATTATGTCTGTTCTGCATTGAACTACATTCTTTTATACAAACACACCTTTATTTTTAGTTTGTGTGGGTAAAAGGCAGGTGCTGAGGCACTCTGGGGTCAAGTACATGAGAGTAGAGGTCTTGTAGGTAATCAAATATATATGTAAAATGATTTTCTGTTTAAAAGTGCTGGATCCTTGTAGCATAAACTAGTTAACTGTGCTGTTTTTATGCTATAAACCCTGATAAGGTAGGTTTTACCAAATGGGGAAATTACATGTGTGTAGCCATATGAGAGAGTTGTTTCCTATAAAGCCCTTAAGTAAAAAACTGGTGGTGTGTACATTGTTATGATGTAAATGTCCACTAATTAATCCCATCTGATTCATTTTCATAATGTATTAGTAGGAACATGTGTATGCAGAACTCCGCAGCAAAGCTCTGCAGGATTGTAATGACTTCAGTTTTGCACATCTCCACTCTGTGTATATTTTTAAATATATATTTTCTAGAGTGCTGCAGGAATGAATCCTGTAACCGGAAATGAGTTCATATTTTTAAACTTCAGGTTCCATCATTCCGAACTGAATGGGCTTTTGGTTGAATGCCTGAAATGAGGTCTGTGGTTAACACAAGCTCAAGATATTTTAATGTTTTATTCAGCGACATAAAATAGAAATACGTCTTTTTAAAGTTAACTAGTGGCTAAATGGGAATACGGAGTTTGCCTGGGACATTAAAAGTCATCACATCAAACAGGAAAGCTACTTTACTTACTAGTCCGCTTTTACAGCGTCATTGTGTTTATACCTGCACTCTTGCAAACTATTCAAACTCAAACTTTCCAGTTTGTTGCATTTAGATAAAGACGGAAAGACTTGATGGCGTTGACGTTTATAGTCTACGTTTAGCTTTTTACTTCTGATGATTGTATTCAGGCTTCAAAATTCATACAAATTGTTTGTGTGAAGATTGTCATGATGTATAAAACAGGTAAGAACCAAAACTTTTGTTGGTCACAGAACTTATTTTCTGCAGTAATCCACAAGCCAGTGGAAAAATCTTATTAGGTTCTTGTCAAAGGAAGCAGGGTGATGCGAACTTCTGGGTTGGCCTACAAAAATACATTGTTACTGCAGTGCTCTATTTACAGTATGCTTTCAAATGCTGATAAGAGTGTATACATTTTAATTGTTGTTTTCAGGCGGGAACAAACTGAAGAATCAGCAGTTTCGTCTGAACTGGGCTTGGATTTCTCTGGAGAAACCGAACTATGTGGTGGATGAGCAGGACAAAGTTCTCGAGGTGATCCTTAGACGTAGAGGTTTTCTGGCCGAAACGTCTTTTGTTGGTGAGTATTGGAGCACTGGGTGAATTTTTATTTGATTTTCTACCTTTATCTCACCCATTTTTTGCTAAAAAAACAAACTATTATCCAGAATTGATTAAACTTGTCGAGAAGTCACCAGTACAGGCGTTAACAAGGAATCATTAGCATTCAGTAGCGTCTGTGTTCACAGTGAGAGCTGTTATTACTTAAGCTTATCAACCGGAAGCTGTTAGAGATGTTTTTCTAAGTGGTTTTGGCTTCTTTGTGTCTGAGATGAAAGCCCTCGCTCTCTCTCTGACATCCGTAGAACAGTCTGAACACTTTTTTGAGCGTACACCTGCTTATCTTGCCCTGCACCATGCTCAGCACAGCCTCACATGTGGTCAGTATTCATGAAACCCAGGGCCTTTGTTCATGCTGCTTCGGATTTGTGGTGTGTATGTTGGCTTGAAGGGATGTTGAGGTTAAAAAGAGAGAATGTGAAAAAATGGAGAGCAGAAGGTAACAAGAGAGTTGAAAAGGACGGAGGGCAGAATGAAAAACGGGATATGGGGTGTAAATAATTAGGTTCTAGAGTGCAGGTTAATAAAAATGAATGAATCTCCCTGTCTCTAGGGGGCGGTAGGGTGATCAAGACGTCTCCTTTCTCACTTTAATCATTCTGCCCATTTCTGCTTTTGCTTACTGTTCCTCCTGTGGATAGCGTGCAAACTCATAGGGTCCTTTTCCATTGTTTTTCTATGAGAACAGACACTAGACCATTTCATCTTTTGCAGCATTCTAAAAAAAACGCACCACTTAAGTTACAAGTAGTTAAGGAAGCCTGTTTACGCCAATGAAAAAGTTATATAAATTAATATAAAAAGGTATAAACTCGCAATTATGAGTTAAGTCTGAATTGTGAACATATCAGTCTTTTTTCCTCCTCAGAACTGGACTTTATTTCTCACAATTGCAAGTTTATATCCCGCAATTCTGACCTTATATCTCGCTATGGGTTTATTTCTCACAGTGCTGACTTTATAACTTACAATTGTGAGTCAGAATTGTGAGTTTGTATCATGCAATTCTAAGAAAAAAAGTCAGAATTGTGAGATGTAAACTTGGAATTGCGAGAAAAAAAGAATTGTGAGATAAAAATGACCTTTTATGTTTTTTTTATTCAGTAGCAGAAATGGCCTTCCATAAGTAGTTGCATTAAAAAAAAACCCACATCTCTAGACTTGTTGTTTTTCATTCCACTGACATGTGTATTAAATGCAAAGTGATTTTAAATGCAAAAAAAATGTTAAAATGTGTTAATGGCAACAAAAGCATCAAAGCAGGCACACCGCAGCTCCAGAGATAGAGAAGTTTTTAATTATGTTCTCACCACAGGTGACGTTTCGAGCTTAAAACGCTCTTCATCAGATGTGTTAATGGCCCCATAGGCTTTTTTTTAGCTGCAATTTTGTTAATTTAAAATAAAATTTATATTACGCAACATTAAAACCTGGAACTACAGAAGTTGCGTTTACCTTTTTAAACTTTTTTGATCTGATGTGAAAGCGGGTTTATATATAGAACTGCTTGTACTCAAATATTTAATAATACAATATTTTAAAATGTTTTTAAAGTTACAGAGTTTTTCTATTTGAAATTTGAAAATGCTGTTTTTTTTTTTAACTGTCCATTTATATTTTAAAATACTATCAGATAGAACAGATTTATTTCAGTCTGTCATACTGTTTTTACAGTATTTTTGATCAAATAAATGCAGCCTTGGTGAGCAGAAGAGACTTCTTTCAAAAACATTTCAAATCGTATCAACTCCAAACTTTTGAACAGTAGTGTACAGTATATAATTTAAAAGAATGTCACAATTCATTTGACGTGGCAAGCAAAAATGATTGCTTCAAATCACTGTGTAACAAAAGAAACAAAACATATATGGGTTTCGAACAACATTAGTGAGAGAAATTATGTCCAATTTTCGTTTTCAGATGAACCATCCCTGTAACAGTAAAAGTGTGATAGTGATAGTGAAGCTCACAACCAGTGAAGAGTGTTTGAGATCAGGCTTCCTCTGCCTCTGTGCTCTTTGGAGCCTGGAGCTCTCTCTGCCAAACATATCTACCCCGACTTCACATATAGCTTTCTACTTTTTCACACCCGCCTGCCTCAGCCCTTTTCTCTCCCTTTCCTCTTGTCTCACTCACTGTGTCTCACGTCCTATGCCGCTTGTTGTGGTAAGAATGAGCCACCCTGTTGTTAGAGAAATGGAATTGAAAGTGAACTCTCTCTCGCTCTTGTTCCTTTTTTTTTTTTATTGAACTTGCCTTATATCTTTCAATCAATTTCTGTCTTTCTGTGCTTTCTTGGATGATTTTTTTTCCACATGCATGGTTGAATGGAACATGTGAAGGCTTTTGTTCCATCTGAAGTAATATTCTGCTGAAAGTTACAGCTAAATAACCTTTATATGGCCACTTGAGGGAATGTCTCGCTGATTCAAGATGGTTTCAAATACGGCTGCTTAAGTGCAGTGTTGGGGAGTAACTAGTACATGTAACAGAGTTACGTAATTTATTTACAAAATAAATGTAACTGTAATCTGTTACAGTTGCTGAGGAAAAAAATGTGTAATTCAGTTACAGTTAAATGTTAACGATTACAAAGGGGGTTACATCTGAATATTTTCACACACATACAGATTTGTTTGATTTCTTTGCCAAATTGCATTAACTGCTTTAAAATATGAGACACCAATGTTTTAGGAGTTTAGGAGACGGAATAGGACACATGCTTAGGCCAATTTGATAACTTTTTTTTTTTTTTTCTTTTTTTTTTCTATTTTGGTTTATGTATATGCTTTATTTTTTAAAGGTGCCATAGAATGCATTGATACAATATTTTAAATTGTTCTCTGATATCTACATAGAAGGTATGTGGCTTAGGTAAGGGCAAAAATTATCCAGAAACAGTTTTACATGTCCATTTACAACCCTAGCATTTCTCCCCAGAATGAAACGGTCTGTTATTGGCTTATGTGGAAGGGTCATGAATAATAATGTTGAGCTCTGCTCTGATTGGCTGTTTCACAGTGCGGCTCAATGTTGAGCTCTGCTCTGATTGGCTGTTTCACAGTGTGGCTCATTTCAGTAGCTCACAGGAAGGAAACACAGGGAAAATATATATTTCAATACTTTCTCGAGCAGTTATATCGTTGGGTAATTATACAGTAAATAAAATGCAGGCATCAGGGAGCCGCTATTAATATGCTGGGCATTGAAACTGTTTTCAAATGCACGATCGCGTTTTACTTTCACTTTCGATATTCGCGATCGCATGTACTCTGTTTATTCTATGGAGCGGCAGTACTTACCACACATTTTACAAGATCAGATGCTTGTCAGTGGTGCTCAAGATCTGTAAATCATTCGCCATCATCCTCAGTCATCTCTCCTTACTCTGTTTATGTGGTAAGTGAAATCTTATGTACTGTAACAGGCTACAGCTAACAAGGAGTTAACCATGTCCCTTTAGTGGCTCGCGTTATTTGCTTTCCATGCCTTTCTGAATGCAGACACCAACCCATCCCTGCACATCACATACCCTGCACAGCCTGGAACATAACATTTATTTACATGATCTGCCATTTTCGCTGTTGTCCTCACTTGTTTCTTCACAATGCCTGCAGGACTTCTGATGGTTCGGCTGGTGGCTGGCCTAGAACATGGGCGGGTATATGCAAATGTTGGGGGCGTAACCATTAGTGATCCCGACTGTTACGTCACAGTCGGTGTTATGTTCTGATTCGCCTATTTTTCAGTGGTGTTTTTTATTCAAGAGATTTACATAAGAAGGAGGAAACAATGGTGTTTGAGGCTCACTGTATGTCATTTCCATGTACAGAACTGTTATTATTCAGCTATGCCAAGGTAAATACAGTTTTCCATTCTATGGCACCTTTAAGATTTCTTTTTTTCTAAGGAATTGTTAGATGCAAGTGTTTCCTGTCATAGCGATGCAAGGATTTGATTTCAACAACAGTATCATAGCTATTAAACTATATCTTATGATTTTAAATCTATATTTAACCTCAGAACGATCTCAAAGTAAAAAGAAGTGCTAAAGTCAAATTTTGCAGTGGCTGTGCTTTAAAATGAAAATATTATAATCCTAATTCAAGTAATGAAGGATCTGGAAAGTCTTATAGTAATCAATGTTGGGCACTACTGTAAGGTTAATTGCTTTAAATGTTTCACAATGAATAATAGTTGGAAATGTTTATTAGAAAATTTTGAAAATTTATGAAAAAGTAATCAAATGTAATCAGTTACATTACTTTAAGAAAGTAATTGAAATAGTTACACTACTTTTTAGATAGGGTAGCTTGTAATCTGTAACCTATTATACAGCTAGCAACGAGCTAACCATGTCCCTTTAGTGGCTCGCGTTATTTTATTAGAACGCGTTATTTGCTTTCCGTGCCTTTCTGAATACAGACATCAATCCATCCCTGCACTTCACATCCCCTGCACAGCCTGGAACATAACATTTATTTCCGTGATCTGCCATTTTTTCTGTTGTCCGTGCTTGTTTCTTCACAATACCTGCAGAACTTCTGATGGTTTGGCTGGCGGCTGGCTTAGAACATGGGTGGATTTATGCAAATGTTGGGGGCGTATCTATTAGTGATCCCGACTGTTACGTAACAGTCGGTGTTATGTTCTGATTCGCCTATTTTTCAGTGGTCTTTTTTATTCACGAGATTTACATAAGGAGGAGGAAACAATGGTGTTTGAGGCTCACTGTATGTCATTTCCATGTACAGAACTGTTATTATTCAACTTTGCCAAGGTAAATACAGTTTTCCATTCTATGGCACCTTTAAGGATAAAATTACAGTTTTCAAGGAAAACAATCTAAGGCATCATGCACTAAATATGATATAGAACAGTCTTTCAAATCTGAAACAAATAACTGATTGGAGAAGTTGTTGATGCAGTTTATGGAGTATTTATACACACACACACACACACACACACACACGTTAGACTTTAACATTGTCCATCATTTTGATGGACACGGTCGTAAAAATTCCGTCATACGTCATTTGAATTTTCATATTTTAATTATAATAACACATTTATTTGCTTTTATTTTTGTTCACATTTCCATTTTTAATGATAAACCTACAGGATGAGCATTTAGGCTTTTGCATTTATATATTTATGAAGAGAACAGATGAACAGAGACTCTGCATCGTTTTTCATGTTCAACACCACACTCCTTAGTGACAGCGGAGGCCAGTAAAAACAACAAAATATGCTAGGGCTGGGTAAAAAAAAATGTATTTCTCAATTTTAATAGACTCATTTTTATGAATGAATATCGATTCTTAAATCCTAATCTATGCTGTTTTCAGTTGATGAATGAACAGTACATATGGTGCGCCTGCCATCCAGTAAATCGCAAGAGGCTAAGCTAAGGCTTTGTGGGTTACTTTTGATATGAAACGAAGTCTCATTTCAAATTCTGTCCATTTTATTAGGAAATTCAAGCAATAAATATTGTTTTGGCGCTCTTTAATGTGGCGTGATAGATCGCTGTGTAGCAGCGCAAAGTGCACATGAACTGTTCATCTCTTTCGCTTTACTGCTAGTGGGTACTTGCCTTGTGTGTAATTAAACACATAGCAAAAGACTTGTGAATTACCGTTATAAATTACAATAGATTACCCTCAGTGTAATCTGTCAAAGTGACGGATGGCCTTCAGATTTTTCCGTCACTGCTAAAAAACATTCCGTAAATGGTTGAAAATTTTCAGTTAACGCGAGCTCTAATATATAAACATATATATACACACAATTTTTTTTGTATGTAACGCTACTACTGGAGGAAAACAGCCTGTGACTGCTTGAGATATCTGAAACCTATGGTCTATATTATGTTTAATTTTATGTACATTTTTGATGCTTGTAATGTTTCTAGTGGGTCAATATAAAAATTCTATATTTATAATTAAATCCCTATCTGCAGTCTTTTTCTACAGTTTTGCTTTTCCTGTCATGTAGTAGCTTAAGTGTTATGGATTGAAGATCAGCGATCATCCAGCATTGATCTGAAGTACTGAGGTGATTTAAATCCTCACATCTGTTTGGGAGGATCTGGCAGACGGATCCCTGACAGTGTCTCTGCTTGATGTATCAGAGATCAAACGCTTCCAGGCAGGTTCACTGCAGGTTTTCCCACTGCGTGGGAATCCCATCACAGCTTTGCACCAGTGTTACAGTAGAGAGGAAGTTGAGTCTACATGCTGTACTTTAGTTCAACATGTTCCTTGTTTTTTGTTCCTACATCCTAGCCTCATGTATCAGACACTTACAGCCCAAGGGCTTTTTTTCTTCTATACAAAGTGCATCTCTTTCTGTATGGCCTCGATAGTGCATAGACGCCTGCGCTGTTGGGCTCGATCTTTATAAATCTGAAAAATGCAGACTTTGCTAATCCCTGCTCATAAATTTCATAATAAGCTTCTTTGAGTAGATCGTTCTCAAAGTCATGAAGTTGTGACACATCTGGAGGCTGGAGATATGAAGTCAGGAAACTTTGTAAAAATTGCTATATTGTGTTCTTTTAAGGGATTGGTACTCTGGATGGCAGTGCTGAGAAGGAGAAGGATTTCTTGGGAAAATCTCAGAAGCAGGTGCAGTTTAACCCCGGCCAGACCACAGCCACATGGAGAGTGAGGCTTCTCTCTGATGGGAAATACGAGCAGTCCGAGATGTTCCAGATTTTCCTGACTGAGCCGGTGATGGCTGTTTTGGAGTCACCAGCAATAGCCACAGTTGAGATTGTGGATCCCAGCGATGGTAAGTCCAACAAAAGTTGACCAAACATTTTCTGATAAAGACATAATAATGAGCAACAACTTAAACCATCTGCACTTGACAGGTCTGGTTTGATTAAAACAAACTGTGGTGAGATTGCTCTGTTAATGCGGTTCATTTTAATAAGTGTGAACGCTACTATCTGAACCTTGGTGTACACCAAAACATTTGATGTTCAGTTTTTAAAAAAGTGAACCAGGAGCTTAGTGTTTAGACAGTTTATTGCACAAGTACATTACAGTACATTGGAACTGTTCTGCGTTTCTTAGAGAAAAGTGCGAGCAGAGAACTTTTTCAAGTACAAAAATGTGCAAAAAAAGAGACTCTGTACAAATAGACTTTCTCATTTAAATACATAGACAGACTTTGTGATTAGATCGATACACATTATAACAAGTAGTAAAGTGACTATGTAATACTGCACATTGTAAACTATACATAAACACATGTTGGTCGTCACATGGTCAGTCACAGAACAAGACATTGGAATGGAGAGTGAGGAATATCAATTGTTCAAAGTGAGAGAGGGATGTAGAAGGGAATAAATGCATAATTTTCTTTTTAATCCAGACTAAAAGAACCAAGAGAATCAAACTACTAGTGTAAAGATTTAGTTTACATTTTCATACCCACCAGAACTATAAACTGTAATTCTTTATTACAGTTGAAGTATGTCATTTGTGCACCATTGGGCAATACTCAATGGAACTGGGTGATTAAAAATAGGGATGAGAAACAAAATGTTTTCATTTTGGTTCATTCTAAGCAAAAACTGTTTTTATGTTCTGGTTACAAAACTCTGTTTCCAAATGGTAATCAGAGAACATTAACTGATGTTTTATTTAATTCCAACTAATTGTTGAAATGAAGTAACAGGCATAAAAAAAAAAATCATTTATTCATAAACACATTCTGTTCTATGACTGATCTTTGATGGATTACAAACATCAGTCACAGACTTCTTGGAAACTAATTAGAGAAATTGTACCAACTCCAAAATTCGGAACAGCGGTGATCTTTATATGTTTTAGCTAATGCGCATTGGTTTTTTGAACACATACTTATGTAAAGATTATATGAGATCACAGTCCTTTTTCAGACCCATTTAATTCTTCAAAAATATCCAAACATCCACTTCAGCCGCTCGATATACTAAACCCCCATTACATCTAGTGGAGATGTGAGTGAGTCAGAGGCAAGCAGGATGTTCAAGAGAGCAAAAACACAACAAAGCTGCTAAAAACATCCAGGCTATTTTATTTTCTAAAATTTCCAGTGTTGCAGATAAAAACACAGGCCTTATCTCTACACTGCAGATGCCTTTTTCTCTCTTTCAATGGACCTCAATTATCATAGCATTTTATATCTCTTCCTACCTGTGAGCTTCCAGCGCACCGCCCACCCTCGCGTTTTGGCGGCCCTTCTTTTCATCTGGAATTCTGCGCACAGCTCTACGTCTCGTTTTGAAAGCGTCTCGTCGATAAATGTAAATTGTTGACCGGCATTTGAGAAAGGTTTGACATGTCTGTGCCAGCTCCCTCTGTAATTAAATCGTTTGCATATGAAAGTTAGTCGCACAGGTTTTGGGGGGTCATTTTGGAGGGGGCGCCACACTTTTATCTGCGAGGACCCAAACAGAGAAAGCCGTAATGAGACCGCCGCGCATAAACCTGTCTTCAAAAACCCTTTCCGAGCAGCTCTTATTAGAAAATACAGCTTTGTCAGTCTGTTGATCAAACCGCGTTTGTCTCACATGGTCTGTTTTGGGTTTTCTCGCCGAGAGCCGTGACTGAATTATTTGCCTGTTCATCATCACAACATCATCTCATATTCTCACAATTACCGGCGTATTTAGATGTGTAGCGTGAATAACCTGAGGCTTACGTTGTTTTATTCTGTGTGTTTTTGTCTTTATCGCCTCCTCGGGGTCCCTGGATAATTAAAATTTTCATCTATAATCCCAAACACTGCGATAGTTTCCATCTGAAAGTTACTTAAGCCTCGCTATCTTTGCAGAAGTTATTTCTCCTTAGAAAAAAAGAAAGAAAACTGCACTGCTTCCCCAGTGAGCTAATTATCAGTCTTACGGTGGGGTTTGTTTGCTGAGGCTGATGCCCCATGGGAGGCTTAACGTGACGGAGTCTGGCTGCTCTTTCTAATGGTGAGAGGGAGGGGAGATGGGCCGGTTGGCATGCTGCAGTCCTGTTGCTCCACGTGCAGTTTTTTTCCTTTCAGGTTAATTATCCTTTTAACGTTTATGTGTGTGTGGCATTGCGAGGTCGCCCTCCTCGCGCATTAATATTTGAATGCGAGAGGGAGGTGGTTTTCTTCCGACAGGAGCCTTCGGAGACCTGTCTGACCCAGTTGCCACAGAGCCGTTCACACATGATGGCTTACACCGACCTGCGGGCTCAGACAAAAGCCTGCATCTGGAGTCACATCTGTGATTGGGACAGCTGCGATGTGACAAGCTTCCTGCTTTACAGCCAGAACCTTTCACTGCTCATTAGTGTAAAGAGCAATAAAGGAAGAGGAGAGGCTGGAAAGGCATTTTAAAGATGCGTACTTCAACTTTGCTTTCTGGTTTTAATGTCTTATCTTGGAAATAGGTTTAATGAAGGTTTAAATGGCTGAACCTTTCCCCGATTGAACACTGAGATACTTCATTTTAAAAATAATGTGAATTGAAAAGGTCAAGAAATCTACACAGCAAAAGTACTTTCTAACTTCAAAAAAGAAAAGCTTGGAAAGCAAAACTGTGTAGGATATTTAAGTTTGTTTTCAAGTAATATACAGTGCCCTCCATAAGTATTGGAACAGTAAAGATAAAATTGCTCTGTTTGCTGTGGATTCAAGAAATCTGTAAATATGATTAAAAGATGAATATGAGACAAAACTACAAATTGTCACATTTTATTATTGGGTGTTTGAACACATACATGTTTTTTCCAACTAAGAAGATCAGTGCTTTTAGAGTTTCATCCCCCTATCTAATGTGAGCATAAGTATTGGAACAGTTGGCTCAAAGGTCTTTCTGAGTGATCAGCTGTGTCCTGTTGCATTAATTATTCAGTTATTAAAAGCAGGGAATGTGTTGTATCAGTTATATCCATGGCTTCTGCATTCTGAGAGTCTTGCATTCAATGACGATACACACAAACCAGGATGAAGACGAGGGAGCTGACTTTGAGAGAAAAGCAAGCAATTTGGATGGTAAACGAAAAGAGCAACTCAATTAGAGCTCTAGCAAAAACAAAGGGCATGGAGAAATCAAGAGTTTGGAAACCACTGGTGACATCAGCGGCCAACAACGGCTTGATCAGCTGAAAAAAATAACAGTAGCTGATGACAGACAAATCATAAAAGCTGTGAAAATGAACTCTAAAATATGTGTCTGTAAAATCACCAACAACCTTCAGAAAGCTGGGGTGATGCTCTGACAATCTACTGTCCACAGTAGACTTTGACACAGAATTACAGAGATTACAGCAAGATGCAAACCTCTGATCAACACCAAAAACAGAAAGGTAAGATTAGAGTTTGCAAAAGCCAGTAGAGTTTTGGAACAGAGTTTTATGGACAGATGAGACAAAGATTAACTTTTATCTAAGTGATGGGAAAGCAAAAGTGTGGAGAAAAAGGGAACTGCAAATGATCCTAAGCATACAGCCTCATCTGTAAAGTATGGTGGAGGTGGTGTCATGGTATAGGCATGCATGGCTGTCTCTGGAACAGGGCCTCACAATGTTAATGATGACAGTAGCAGAATGAATTTGGAAGGGTACAAAACCATCTTGGCTACCAATATTCAAGAATCCCACCAGATTCATTGGGAAGCACTTCATATTGGATCAGGAAAATGACCCAAAACACCCGGCCAGTTTAGTCAAGGAGTTTATCAGGGCAAAGAAATGGAAAGTCTAAGATTGACCAAATCAATCTCCAGATTTAAATCCGATTGAACATGAATTTCACCAGCTGAAGAGGAGACTAAAGGCAGAAACTCCCAAAAACAAGCAACAGTTGGAACTGGCTGCATTAAAGACTGGGAAACGCATTTCAAAGGATAAGACCAGGAGTCTGGTGATGTCTGTGGGTCGCAGACTCACTGTTTTGATTGCACACAAGGGATCTGCAACTAAATAATAACTTTTAATCTTTTACATCTGTCTTAAGTTCATCTGTCCCAATACTTATGCTCACATCAAATAGTGGGATGAACTCTAAAAGTGCTGTTATTTTTATTTGGTAAAACATGTATGTGTTGAAACGGCTAATAATAAAATGTGACATTCTGTAGTTTTGTCTCATATTCATCTTTTAATCATATTTGCAAAAATCTTGACTCCACAGCCAACAGAGCAATTTTGTCTTTACTGTTCCAATGCTTATGGAGGGCACTGTATGTTGAATTAAGTATATTTTTAAGTATATTAAGAATAAATTAATAAACAATTCACTTTTCTTGTTTTAAGCATAAACCACACTAAATTTAAACTAGATTTATGCTTAAAACAAGAATAAATTAATTGTGGATGGATTGATGAATAGATGGAAATGAATGGATGCATGGATATAGATTGATAAGATGGATGGATGGATTGATGCATGGATGTAGATGGATGATATAGATGGTTGTATGGATGGAAGATATAGATGGATGATATAAATGGGTGTATGGATGGATGATATAGAAGGTTGGATATAGATGGATGGATAGATGGATATATATGGATATAGATTCATGGATGGATGAATAGATGGATATGAATGGATGCATGGATATAGAGGAAGACATAGATGGTTATATTGATAATATGGATGATGGATAGATGGAGATGGGTGGATGGATATATATGGATATAGATGGCTGGATGATAGATGAAAGGATATAGATGGATATAGATAAATGGATATAGATATAGATGTATATGAATTGATGGATGGATATATAGATGGATGGAAGGATGATATAGATGGATGGAAATAGATTTAGATGGATAGAGTTGGATGGATGATGGATGGATATGGATAGATGATGTAGATGGATGGATATGAATGGATGGAATGGTTATATAGATGGATGGATGGATGGATGGATTACATGGATGGATATAGTTGGATGGATGGATAAAATAGATGCATGGATATAGATGGCTGGGAATATGTATGGAAAATATCATACGGATGGATAGAAAGATAAATGGGATGGATTGGATATAGATGGATGGATGGTTATGCACGGCTGATATTGATCTGGATCTTGTGCCATTTTGCTTTTCAAGAAGTTTTATCTTTCTTAGGGGCATTTATTATAATTTTTATTGTAAACAAACATCATAATGATAACTAAGAAAAAAATTGACATTTATTTTTTTTTAATGTCATAATCCCAGAAAATGTATTTGTAAGATTTATAATCTGTCAAAAGAATACCTTTTAAAGCTTTTTAAGGCAGTATGTTTATTAAACAACAGCTATTTACCTAATGCATCATGTATTCATTCAAAGTGAGTATAGAAAATACTATATAAATAATCTGTTATGATTGACAAGTGTGTAATTAAAATTTCTTCTTTCTTCTTTCTATACCATGCTATTCTGTAAATCAAAAGTAATTCGACCACCTGTCTGCAGAGGACTCTGCCAAGAGCTGAATATAAATGCGCAGGATTTTACTTTCTCATCTGCCTTGTTTTTGATCCTTACAAAACAAGGTCATTATTTTAGCCCCTCATGCATGAGTTTCCTGTGTGAGGGTAAGAGACGGTCTAAATACATAAGCCTTATACCTGAGAGGCTGCATAGATTTGCCTCATTGTTATTCTTTTCTCACAGCCAGCATTTGAGTCTTGAGGGCTGTAAGATTCATTCTTTTATCAGTAGAGTAGTCACTCAGTCTGTACAGCGCTCAGAGACTGAACAGTGGACAACGTTCTGGTTTTGCAGAGAATATTTTGTTCTCAAGTTCACACTCTCTCGCCAATGTCATATGATTGAAGAAATCTGGGGTTGATAAATGGTGACTAAATATAGTAATTGCTGTCCTTCTCTCTTTTTCTTTTTGAGAACAAATGGGGAAAATAGGTCCTCAATGTGTGTGTGTGTATATGTATATGTATATGTACAGTGCCCTCCACTAATATTGGCACCCTTGGTAAATCTGAGCAAAGGTGGCTGTGAAAATAAATCTGCATTGTTTATCCTTTTGATCTTTCATTCAAAAAATTCACAAAATTCTAACCTATCATTGAAGTAAAACAATTGAAAATCGGGAGAAAATCTTATGATAAAATGAATGTTTTTCTCCAATGCATGCTGGCCACAATTATTGGCACCCCTGGAAATTCTTATGAGTAAAATATCTCTGAAGTATATTCCCATTCATATTTACATTTTTTTTTTTTTTTAGCATACCAGAGAGACTAGGAGCATGAAATTGTCCAACTATGACTTCCTGTTCCAAAGGATTATAAATATAAAGAAAACTAAGGCCAAATTCCCTTAATCATCCATCACAAGGAGTAAAACCAAACAATAAAGTTCTCATATAAGAACAAAATTGTTGAGCTTCACAAAATAGAAAGTTGCTGTAAGACAAAAGCTAAAGCATTGAAAATCCACAATTCCACCATCAGGGCAATAATTAAGAGGTTCCAATCAACTAAAGATGTTAGAAATCTGCCTGGAAGAGGACGTGTGTCTATATCGTCCTAATGCATGGTGAGGAGGAGAGTTTGAGAGGCCAAAGACTCTCCAAGGATCACAGCTGGAAAATTGCAGAGATCAGTTGAGTCTTGGAGTCAGAAAGCCTAAAAATATATATATCAAACAGCCCCTAAATCACCACATATTGTCTGGGAGGGTTTCAAGAAAAATTCTCCTCGCTCATCCAAAAACAAACTCCAGCATATTCAGTTGTCAGAGATGACTGTATCTTCAAATGACACTGGCTTCTATGGTCAGATGAAACTAAAAAAAGAGCTTTTTGTCAGCAAACCCACTAGATGGGTTTAGTAGAAACAGGGATAAAACGTACCCCATGCCCACGGTTAAATATACTGCTGGATCTTAAGTGTTGTTGGCCTGTTTTTCTGCCGGAGGTCCTGGACATCGCGTTCAGATGCATGCCATCATGGATTCTCTCAAATATCAACAGATAAAAAATCTAAAGCTGACTGACTCTGTTAGAAATCTTATAATGGTCTGTGGTTGGTTCTTCTATCAGCACAATAATCCAAAACAAACATCAAAATCAACACAAAAATGGATCACTGAGCACAAAATGAAGCTTTTGCCATGGCTGTCCCAGTCCTCTGACCGACCTGAACCCTATAGAAAATGAGTGAGGTGAACTAAAAAGGAGAAGCACCAACATGGAGCTGTGAATAAAAAGGATCTGGAAAGATTCTGTATGAAGGAATGGTCTCTGATCTCTTATCAGGTGTTCTCCAAACTCTTCAGGCATTACAGGTGAAAACTCAGGGCTGCTATCTTGGGAAAAGGACATTGCAATAATTGGGTGCCAATAATTGTGGCCAATATGAACTAGAGAAAGCATTTATTTCACAATGAGATTTCCCCCCCACTTTCAATTGTTTTACTTCAATGATAGGTTAGAATTTTGTGAATTTTTTGAATGAAAGATCAAAAGGATAAACAATGCAGATTTATTTTCACATCCACCTTTGCTCATATTTACCAAGGGTGCCAATATTAGTGGAGGGCGCTGTATGTATATGTGTATGTGTATATATAATATAATATGATATAATATAATATAATATAATATGTGTGTGTGTGTGTGTGTGTGTGTGTGCGCACGCTCCAGAATTTGTAACAGGGTTGCAGATTTGAAAATTGTTGATTTTGTTGTTTTCTAGCAATATACATTAAATATAAATGGAAAGTAAGGAGACAAATTTTTAAAAAAATATATTAGAAAAAAGCCAATTTGTTAAAAAAAAGCATATATTTGATAAATATGCCAGAATTTGTAAGAGTTGCTTAAATCAAGAGTTAAATCAAGAGTTAGATAAAATTAGAAGTTAATTTTATTGCATAAAATTTGTAAATATAATATTTTTAAAAAGTCCTGGGACACCAGGTGTACTGTAACACCTGTGCAGCTTCATTTCGGAAACATCACCAGCCTTTCACAAGCTCTGTCTTTTCTATAGATTTTCCGTCTCTGGCTAGAGGATTTTTCCCCTCCTTTTTCTTTCAGTGCTATAAAAAAAATTTGTTTAGATGTTGACTCAGACCTGACCTGCGGTATTTGAAAATAGCAACGCCTGAACAAGCTCCCACTCAGTCAGACGGTTTACACTGCAACACAGCGCAGTACACAGCCGGTATGGACAAATATCAATGCCGCTTGGTCCAAAGGCCACTAAAAACCTAATATGAAGCGCTCAATATGAAAAATCTATTTTCTCACACAAAATGCGTTTTTGCCTTTTGTGCAAGATAAATGTGCATTACACGCCCAGTATAGAGGCGTATGATTTGAAATAATTATATACTGAGGAATCAATCCACCACCTGTGGTGTTTTAAAGCCCTGTGGTAATAGTCTTTCTGACAGGGAGCTGCTAAATCCCTCTGTGACGGATATAACAGAACTGCCGTCCTAATACTGAGCTCTATCTGCTTTTCACTTTGACAGAGTCCACGGTGTTCTTTCCTCAGGCCAGCTTTGCTGTGGAAGAAGATATCGGAGAACTCCTGATCCCGGTGCACAGGAGGGGAGATGTCAGTGAGGAACTGATGGTGGTCTGTCACACTCAGCAAGGTGCAACACACATATACAAACTTATAGACCTTATGCATCAGAGAAAGAGTGCGCACTGCGCAGCCATCTATAGAATTTTGTCTTTGAACTTACGTTTTTATAAAAAATATATTCAAAAATATATATGTGATCATTTTTCTTACGAGTAACAGGGTTGAGCATCAATAATTTGTGTACAACGCTTTTACTTTCATATATACTTAAATACATATTTTTTATATAGGCATTGTGCTATAGTTTGTCTATAACTATCATTAAAATACCACAAGTTTATAATTATGTATGTGTGTATATATAGCAGTATTTTATGATTTCAAGTATAGTAATTTGTCAAATAAAAATATATTTTGTATATGTAAAAAAGCAATGAACATGTTTAATTATAAAATTAAATGATCAAAATAGCCTTTACAAGATATTATAAAATATATATATATTTATATTTATTTTCATTTTAATTTTTTGATCCAACAATTTGACATTGTTAAAAAATTCATTATATTTATTGAACTTTTAGCATTATTTAAAATCTGAGGTTACAAGTACTTTTTAAATAAATATATAAAAATTATGTTTTTAATTATTATTATTTTTATGATATAAATAAAAAGTATTTTTCTATACATAAAAAATAGCAATGTATATGTTTAATTATAACATAAATGATAAAAATTTTATAAAAAAGTATATTATTTATTTTAAGTTTCATTTTTTTTCTTCCAACATTTATTGAACTTTTAGCATTGTTTAAAATCTCAGGGGTTACGAGTACTGTAAATAATTGAACATTCAGAACTCTTGACCTGACCATTAATCTCAAAATTAGTTCAAGAATTGTTTTAAAGCTACAGTTCACCCAAAAATGCCATTTCTGAAATGGTTTTGAAGAACCTTTGTGCTGCTCTTTTCACACAAGCTTAAAATGCACAGATAAATAGACAGACAGAAAGATCTATCTAAACGCTTCCATCAAAACTTTATTCATGTGTAGAATTCAAAAATAAGTCTTGTCAATGTCATTCATACCAAAACATCATTTATTCAAAGTGTTTCTACTTTTGTATTGCATGGGGAAAAAAAGGAATTGGGTTTGAAACGAGGTTGAGTAAAGAATGACAGGCAGTTTTGGGCAATTTTTGGGCAAACTATCCCTTCAAAGAATTTTGCTTGCAAAATTTCCTCAGATGCATTATCCACGTTCTTTTGAAGCATCTGTAAACGCTT
Organism: Tor tambroides; assembly: GCA_021397915.2. NCBI lineage: Eukaryota > Metazoa > Chordata > Actinopteri > Cypriniformes > Cyprinidae > Tor > Tor tambroides. The sequence goes on along the minus strand of JAFVLL020041366.1, from coordinate 21,953 downwards.
TATGTGGATTTGAATGAATTCTCTGCATGTGTCCTTTCTGTGCTGTTGCAGGCTCCGCCACAGGAACCATCCCCACTTCTGTTCTGTCCTACTCTGACTACATCTCCCGTCCAGAGGAGCAGGCCAGCATTCTGCGCTTTGATAAGGATGAGACGGAGAAGCACTGTCGTGTGGTGATCATCGACGACTCGCTGTATGAGGGAGAGGAGAGCTTCAACGTGACCCTCAGTATGCCTGTGGGAGGCCGTCTGGGGCCAGAATACCCCACTGTGCTTATCCGCATATTGCCGGACCAGGACGACAGTAAGGGCTTGTTTGCTTTTGTTTATTGAATGTGAACATTTAAAAGAACATGAAATCTTCAATCCAGGGAATATCGATTGTCATATTGTTGATTTGATGATAATATACACGTGACCTGAACAAAGAAAGAAAAAAACTCACTTCTGTGTCATAAACAAACTGAATTAGTCTGAGCCAGCGTTCTTTTAGTATTGAGACAATATTGAAGTTTTTATTAATATTTTGAATTTTTATATTTTCTATTTTCATTTTTATTTTAGCTGTCTATATAGTCATATTTTTTATACCTTTCATACCTTTTATTTCAGTTTTAGTTGTTTTAGTACTAATTTTAGTACAAGTATCAAGAAAATGAGTGTGTGTGTATATACAGTGTATATATATATATATATTAGGGCTGTCAACGTTAACGCGTTAAATTTTTTAACGCAAATTAATCGTTTGATAGGGTTTGACCCCAACTTCTTGCTGTCATCGCAGCGCGGAAGGTTATCTATCATTGTGTGATAAGGGTACAGCGAACCAGTCGCGGGAAAAAATTCAGTCGCGGGAAAAATTACAGAGCCATGGTTTGCGTTTTTTTGGGCTACTTTTATAATGTACCGCGGCTGCCCAACGTGTATATAGACAGATAAAAATGAAAATAGATCCTTTTACTAATGTGTATTATACTTGGAACGTATACCTGGCAACTTAACCACGGAGAGGCGGTTGTAACATCACAAACAACTTGAGTTTCAGCCAGAGCATACATGTTAAGGCTTTTACACAGCAGAAATAAACATGACAACAGCCACTATAGATTATATAAAATAATAAACACACGATTACGATAGGATATGGTTTGTATGTGATTTTCTTGAGATTCGGATATTTTCATAACAATAATGAATGTGTACATCTGAAATGCTAATTTGTACAGCGATAAAAATGGCTATAAATAGCATATTTTAACAACAGCAAACGACCAAATTCCACATGTGATCGCAAAAGGAAGTTATTACAAACACTCGATGGTGGTTTAAAGTGCATTTTGAGTAAAAGTGTACTATTAATCTCATAAATTGTCTTATGTAGCATGATGCTAATGTTAGCTCTAATGCAACTGCAGAACAGGTCCAATTCGTCTTCATAATGCATTTTGTCATAGTACTTCACGTAAGGTTGCAAGAAAATGTTATGTTGTATTTATTTAGAAATACTTGTGATAATAGTTGGGTAAATGTATACTGGGGTTGAAGTGATGTGGCTTGGTAAACGTTTTATTGCCAGTATAAAGGCTGATAATGGCTGAATAAAAACAAAAGAATAATGGTAAAAGAATAATAAGGGTTATGTCTCATACCTGGCGGAAGTGTGAAAGGTTCTGTTTCCTTAAACTAGTTTGTCATGCATTTCTTTATTTCAACACATTTACAGGTAAATCCTAGTATTTTATATTTGAAATTAATTGTGATTAATCACAGTCCATGACTGTGATCAACGCGATTTAAATTTTTTAATCGATTGACAGCACTAATATATATATATATATATATATATATATATATATATATATATATATATATATATATATATATATATATATATATATATTATTCAAACCCCTTCATTTTTTTCACGTTTTGCTATGTTGCAGCTTTGTTGAACTGCATTAAATTACTTTTTTTTTTTTTTTTTCCATCTCAATCTACACTCCATACACCATAATGGCAAAGCAAAAACAGAACTGTCACAACTTTGTAAATTTATAAAAAATCTGAAATAAGTGTTGCATAAGTATTCAAACCCTTAACTCAGTACTTAGCTGAAGCACCTTTAAGACTTAAGCCTCAAGTCTTTTTTTGCTTGATGCGACAAGCTTTGCTCATCAGCATTTGGCAATTATCTGCCATTCTTCACCTCACCTGTTCACCTCTCAAGCTCTGTCAGGTTAGGTGGAGGTAGATGCACATTTTCAGGTTTCTCCAGAAATATTTGATTGGGTTCAAGCCCAGGCTGTGGCTGGGCCACTCAAGGACATTCACAGAGTTGTCTATAAGCCACTCTTGCTGTGTGCTTAGGGTCATTGTCCTGTTGGAAGGTGAGCCTTCTGCCCAGTCTGAGGTTCTGAATGCTCTGGACTGGGTTTTCATTAAGGCTATCTCTATATTTTGGTGCACTGAGCTTTTCTTCTACCCTGATGAGTCACTCAGTCCCTGCCGCTGAAAAACAGCCCCTCAGCATGTGGCTGCTACCAGCACTCTTTACTTTTGGGATGGTACTCTGCAGGTGATGAGCAGAGCTGGATTCCTTCAAACATGATGCTTAGAATTGAGGTTCATCAGACCAGAGAATATTGTCTCTCAGAGTCTGAGGGTCCTTTAGGTGCTTTTTTGCAAATTCCAAGTGGCTTTTTGTGTGTCTTCACTGAGGAGAAGATCGAGTCTGGCCACACTGACATAAAGCCCAGATTGGTGGAGTGTTGCAGTGATGTTTGTCCTTCTGTAGGTTTCTCCCATCTGCATATGATCATGGAGCTCAACCAGAGTGACCATCAGCTTTGGTCACCAGTCTAGTCAAGGCCCCTTCTCCATCAGTTGCTCAGTTTGGCCAGGAGGCCAGCTCTAGGAAGAGTCCTGGTTGTTTCAAACGCTCTTCATTATGGATAATAATGAAGGCTATATGATTCTGTGAACCTGTATGAATAGCAGAATTTTTCTGAACTCTTCCCCAGATGTGTGGCTTGACGCAAACCTGTTTCTGAGCTCTACAGGTGGTTCTTTTGACCTCAGGGCTTGGTTTTTGCTCTGATATGCATTTTCAGCTGTTAGCTGTTTATTAAGATGTATATGCCGTTCCAAATCATACCCATTCAATTGAATTTGACACAGGTTAACTTCACTCAAAGTGTAGTAACATCTACAAGCAATATGAATGTTCCTGAGCTAAATTTCAGCTGTCCCAGATAAGGGTTTGAATACTTATGCAATGGAATCATTTAAGTTTCTGTATAATAAATTTGCAAAGATGTTAAAAACCTGTTATTTGCTTTGTCATTATGGTGTGTGGAGTCTAGGTTGTTGTGGGAAAAAAAGTAATTTAAAGCGGTTTAACGTAAGGCTGCAACATAACAAAACTAGTTCTGTCAATCGATTAAAAAATTTAACTGTGTTAATCGCAGTCATGGACTGTGATTAATCGCAAATTTTAAATACTAGGATTTACCTGTAAATGTGTTGAAATAAAGAAATGCATGACAAACTAGTTTAAGAAACCACACCTCCGCCAGGTATGAGACATAATCCTTATTATTCTTTTGTTTTTATTCAGCCATTATCAGCCTTTATACTGGCAATAAAACGTTTACCAAGCCACATCGCTTCATACATTTACCCAACTATTATCAAAAGTATGTCTAAATAAATACAACAAAACATTTTCTTGCGACCTTACGTGAAGTATTACGACAAAATGCATTATGAAGAAGAAGTGGACCTGTTCTGCAGGTGCATTAGAGGTAACATTAGCATCATGATACATAAGGCAATGTATGAGATTAATAGTACACTTTTACTCAGACCTCACTTTAAACCACCAGCGAGTGTTTGTAATAACTTCCTTTTTGCGATCACATGTGGAATTTGGTCGTGTACTGTTGTTAAAATATGCTATTTATAGACTTTTATCGCTGTACAAATTAGCATTTCAGATGTACACATTCATTCATTATTGTTATGAAAATATACAAATCTCAAGAAAATCACATACAAACCATATCCTGTCGTAATCGTGTGTTTATAATAATCTACAGTGGCTTTTGTCATGTTTATTTTTGCTGTGTAAAACCTTAACATGTATGCTCTGGCTGAGACTCACGTTGTTTGTGATGTTACAACCGCCTCTCCGTGGTTAAGTTGCCAGGTATACGTTCCAAATATAATACACATTAGTAAAAGGATCTATTTAAATTTTTTATTTGTCTGTATACACTTTGGGCAGCCGCAGTACATTATAAAAGTAGCCCAAAAAACCACAACCCACGGCTCTGTGATTTTTTATTTTATTTTTCTTTTTTCCCCGCGACAGGATTTTCAAAATAGCCCAAATGTGCGGAAAACCATTACCATGGCAACACTGGTTCGCTGATAACCTTCCGCGCTGCGGTGACGGCAAGAAGTTGGGGTCAAACCTTATCAAACGATTAATTTGCGTTAAAAAAATATTAATGCGTTAACATTTTTAGATTAATCGCATGCGCTAACGCATTAACATTGACAGCCCTAAACAAAATGTAAAAAAATGAAGGGGTTTGAATACTTCTGCAAGGCACTGTATTTATTTATATATATATATATATATATTAATATATATTAATATAAAAAATGATAAAATATCAAATATGCAATACTAAATATATATTACAGTATTTTATTTCATTTCAGTTTAACTATTATTGTTTATTATTAACTATTATATTATTATTTATTGGTATTTATTTAGGTTTATTTTATTTTAAGTAACTTTTTTTTTATTGTTTTAATTTTTTTAATAGATAATAAACATGGTCGGAGCTGTGCCATAGTGGTGTAGTGCTCATGTGGGAAATTTGAGTTTGAGTCTGGCTCAAGTCATTTCCTGTTCCACTTTTCCCCTAAAAAAAAATCAATAAAAGTGCAAAAAGTAACAAATAAAATGTAGAATATTTTTTTCTTAAAAAAATGACTTAAAATGACTTTTAATTCAGTCTATGAACCATAAAAATGGAGCTATTTACAGTCCATATCATGCTCAGACAGATATGTATTTGTTAGTCCAACACGCAGTGATATTTAAAGAGCCATTTATCTTTCTCCAAAGCCTTGTATAGCGGCGGAATTTCTGTGTGTCTTGTGCACATACAGCAGCCAGCGGATGAACCCAGAATAGACACAATGCTCATGTAAATGGGCAACGCTGAAGTTTGCAAAGGAGTCTCTTTCTCCTCCAGCGTTACAAGGCCTGAAATCACAGATAAAGTTGAGTTATTCTAAAGCCTTCTTTCCTCAAAGCAAGAGAATTCATTATTTTTCAGCGGAAAGCGAATGGATTTTTGTTCTTTTATCTCTGTTTTGCTGTTATTATGGCACCTCTCAAAAGTTTGCTGAGGAAAATAGGAGCCACTGGCTTAGCCCACCTCAGACAGTAAGCGTGAAATTGCACTCAGGAGAGAGCTGGAAGGGATAGAGTTCATCCTTTGGCTGGGAAACTATACATGCACATATGTGTATATACCGCTGTGCGACTGAATCCCTGTGCTGCTTGTGGATTAGTGGTAATTCCCATGTGACACGAAGGTGAAAGCTTTCATCAAGTTAAGTTCAACTGAGCGTGCTGTATTCGGTATATCTGACAAATAGTGTTTATTAAAGCATAAATTGTGTGTGTGTGTGTGTGCGCGCATGTGTGTAAGTAAGTAAGAGACTGTGTAATTAGAGGGTGTTGTTGGCACTTTTTGGCACGTCTTTCTGAGTCTTTATCTTCCTTTTAAAACCCCTCTTTCTCTCTCGCGCACATACACCTCAGGCTACTGAAGTTTTTTCTGGGGCAATCCTCTTGTCTATGGTACAATATCCTAAGGATATTAGATCGTATCTCGCTCTATCTGAAGCCGTTATCAGTAAATCTAGGCTAAAACCACCTAAACATCAATCAGCATCCTGCAGTAGCAAAACACTCCTTAAATTCAGTGTTAGAGCTGCAAATGAGCATATAGTTTCAGACTGTTATGATTATTTATGCTTAACATGAAGGATATGAGGTTCCTTAAGGCTTTAATCATTTACTTAGGATAATATTACAAGATAAGTATAACTATAGTAAATTGTATTTAATCCAGAGCATAAACTGTGAAAGATTCAATACTGTGTACAAAATAAACCTTGATTTTTCTCAAGATGATAGCTTAAAACATGCATTTTAAGGCATCATAAGCATATTACAGCACCAAAAGGTAGGAAGCAATTTTATTCTGCCCTTTTTTGCAATAAATTGCAACAAGCTCATATCACCCAAAATGGTGAACTAAGTTGACCACAATTTTGATTTATGTACTTATATTTTATTATGGAATGAAATATCAATAACAGTAGTAATTAATGAAAAAGTGTCTATTTCCCCTAGTATACTCTACAGTAAGATTTTTTTTTTTTTTTTACAAAATTAAAACTTTTATTCAGCAAGGATGCATTAAATTGATCAAAAGTGACAATAAAGATGTATATAATGTTACAAAGGATTTCTATTTTAAATACATTTTGTTCTTTAGAATTTTCTATTTGTTAAAAAATACTGGAAAAAATACTGTATCACCGTTTCCACAAAATGATTAAGCAGCACAACTGTTTTCAAAAGATAATGTTTCTTGAGCACCAAATCAGCATACTAGATTGATTTCTGAAGGATCATGTGACACTGAAGACTGCAGTAATGCTGCTGAAACTTGCTTTGCATCACAGGAGTAAGTTACATTTTAAAATGTATTAAAATGGAAACTGTTCTTTTGAAATTGTAATAATATTTCAAAATAGTTTATTTTTAGTGCATAATAGTTATAAATGCAGCCTTGGTGAACATAAGAGGCTTCTTTTGAAAACACTTTTGAACGGCAGTGTATACATGCGTGATATGTA
>JAFVLL020041366.1:0-10000 GCA_021397915.2 Tor tambroides | reverse complement strand
GTCCTGAAATGGGTTTGCTTGAAGCTTCCGCCTGTGTATCAAAATATAATGTAGCATGAGATTTTATCCTGAGGGGCTTTAACCTTCAGCTTCACCCTTTGTCTCATTCGGCTGTGAATATTTCAACACACTAATTCTTTGTTAATGCTTCCCCTCATTTTCAACAATTGAGTCATTTTAAAACATCTTAACCATGAATATATTATCCTTTCAGTTTTATTACAGTGTTTGTGCTTTGAAAAAAAAGTCTCAAGCTGTATCTAGGGACCAGAATGTTTCAGAGACTTGGGGCCAGTTTTACTAACAGCTTGCGCCACCGAAAACCGTCTTTTGGCATTAAAATAGTACTGTTAGGGTTTACTAAAGACACGCAGTGACGAATTAGCGCTGAAAAGGCGTGGACATAGTTGTTTTTGTGCCAGACGTTATTGAATATGCATTTGTAGGAGTTTCCTTTTCAGACGCAAAATTTATGGGAGGACAGTATTCAGATGAATCACGCAATGAGATTTAACATTTGCGCTTGTCAAATTACTGGAATTTGCGTCATTATTTACGCCCAAAAAAAGCATGTCTTAAACTATTTTGCACTTGAAATGGCTGCAGTTATTGTTGCTAGGAGGAGGCGCTGCAGAGAACAGAGAGCGTGTGGTAGAAGGGAGTTGATTTTTTTCCAGACGTATTAATTTATTCGGAATGCCAGAAGAACACATTATCCGAACATGTAGTTTGCCAAGCCATGTTATTTTTAATTTGCTTCAAGAAATAAAAGATGCCTTGGAACCCTCAACTAGGAGTCACGCAATACCAGGTCTATCAAAACTACTTGCATCCCTTAATTTTTTGGCCTCCAGTTCTTTTCAATGTACTATGGCTTCTTTATTTCTTTATTTTTTTTATTTGTGACTACGCTAATTTGCACTGTGCTTGGTATATTGCATTGGTCGTTATGTAAATGAGATGCTGTGTCTGTGTTCTTTAATTTGCACGTTGTTAGTAAATCACACGCAGAAATTTCCACACCCATCAGCGCTATTTTGGAATTGTGCTCTCTCGCTAATTTGCCCTGTTTAGTAAAACTGGCCCTTGGTCCAGTAAGAATTCACCTTGCAACAACATGGCAACAAATGTTCAGAATATAACAACACCCCTAAAATCACTAACAATACAAGAAAATTTGAAGGATTCAATTTCTGTTTTGAATTGTCAAGCACTGACATGCATAAATGCTTGATGTTTGCATTTTTTTGTCTCAGATAACAGTTGATTAGAAAATGTGGGATTAGTATGTTTACATGAGCCAGAATCGACTTCAAGTCAGTGTTATTAGTAGTAGTAGTAGTAGTAGTAGTAGTATTTATTATAGTATCTAATAATATAATATAACTAAATAATTTCTAATAATAATAGCTATTATTTTAAGTTTAGTTTTTATTTTAATTGTAGTTTTAGCGGTTTTGTCATTTTTGTTTATATTTCTGTTTAGTATGGAAGCCTGAAAAAAAAAAAAGTAATCGTGACTTTTTGTCTCAGAATTGCGTGATATAAACTTTTGAGAAATAAAGTTGGAATTGTGAGATATAAACTCGCCATTCTGACTTTTTTCCTTGCAATTCAGACTTTTTTTCTCACTATTGCAAGTTTATATCTCGCAATTCTTACCTTTCTCAGAATTGTGAGATGTAAACTGGCATTTGCTAGTAATCAACGTCAAATTTAGAGGGAAAAAAGGCTATTTTCTTACAACTGTGAATTTATATTTCACAATACTTGCAGTTGCTTGTTATAAAGTCAAAATTGTGAGATAAAAACTCACAATTCTGAGAAAGTCAGAATTGGGAGTTTATATCATAATTCTGACTTGATATCACGCAGTGCTGAGAAAACCAGTCAGAATTGCGAGATGTAAACTCGTAATTGCAAGAAAAAAATTGAAGTGTGAGTTAAAAAGTCAAAATTACCCTTTTTGTTTTTATTCAGTGGCAGAAACAAGCTTTCATAATTTAGCATACATTTCTATTTCAGTTATTTTATAGTCGTTTAGTTGCCAAGTCAACGTTTCTAATTTTCATTGACGTTTTTTATTTATTGTTTATATTTTATTTCAGCTTTTTTTTCAATTATGGAAATTGATTTTTAATAGGTCATGGCACCAAAATAAGTGTTTTTGTCTGTTAGTTCTCAGAGATACAGTATACAGAAACATCTACAAAATCTTAGTTCAGGGCAAGTATTATTGGTATTTATACCTTGTATTCTCATGAAGATGAATCTATTCAGATTAAACCCTGCAATTTGTGACCTGATCTTATGTTTGGAGTGTGTTCTGAACAGAGAGGTTACAGGCAGGTTACAGGCATTTATTTGTAAGTGGCTTCCTGTAGATAATGTGAGATGACAGCTGTTGAATCCTCTCCCAGGGATCTCTGCTCTTAGACGCCACGGGTGAGAAAAACACAAACTTCCATACAAGGTGTCAGCTTGTTGTCATGGAAACCGGCGTCCACTGTTCTGTCAGCAAACTGAACAGTGGTGTTGAGATGGTGAAGCAGGTGGTTATGAAACAGAGCTGGTTTTAGCTGTTGTACAGCTTTTATTTCTTGGTAGGAGATTGATTTACTATTCAGTACATGATTTATTCAAGGGTTTTTCTCCAGTGTTACAATTAAATATAAAAAAATAAGGTGTTCTTGCATGCCACAGAATAAAAAAAGAGGAAGGTTGATTTTGAGGGTTGGTACAATAACTGCAATCAACAAGGTTCCCGCGGCCATAGAATATATATATGGAAATGTCACTTAAATTAATAAAATCTTAAAGGTCATGGCCGGAAAATTCATTAACATTCTGTAATGAATAAAACTTTTCTTTTTTTAAGTTGTGTTCTGCTTTAAAATACTTTTTAAATTGGTTTTTATATTGCACTTGTATAACTGCGAACATTAACAGTGAAACTTTTGAACATTATATTTAATTGTATTTTAAAGGCTTATATATTTTCATATCCTTCATAAGAAAGGTTACACATTATTTTAAGGTGTCCTTGTTACAGTGTAATTATACATTTAAGTAGGGGTGTCCTTGACTAAGGATTTTCATAGTCGAATCAGAATTTTCAAATCTTGCCGATAGTCGACTGATAGTCGAATCATATGTTTGGGGGCGGGGCAAAATACATTACCAAGAGTCAAGTCAGACATTCGACAGTCATAATTACTGATGTTAACACACAGAGAAAATGTGTAACACGCCTTGCACATGCATACGGGGTAAATAATGTTTTATGTTTTGACTAAAAGATAGTTAACATTAAACATCAGCGAAACCCTAAGAATTCACTTTTTTTTTTTACAATAGTGCTCTCGTTATAACATTATGTATATGACATAGCCTAGTAATGTTCTGCATTTCTGTTTTGAGCTGCGCGCGCTGAAGATGACCGGTAGAATGAAGCATATGATTTAATCAATAGGATTTAACTCATTTATCTCATATACAATACGCTTCGTTATTTATACAACATAGCCTATAAGTCATAATATCAATGTTATCTTCACAAAATCCCCCGAATACAGAAGTGAACGTGTCTGCGCGGCTCTGAATGAACTCCTTTTGTGGACGCGTTCCTCATGCAACAACGTGCAGAAACACGGCAATTAAACTCTAAAAATTCACAGCGTTTCATGATAATAGTGTTCTCATTATAAAATTATGTATATGACAGTCCCAGTCATAGTCATGTTGTTTGTCCTGCTCACGCTGCGCACTGAAGAGATAATCACCGTAAAATGAAGCGCTTTACTACCGCAGCGCAACTCAACCAAATGCATCTTATACGAGATAAAGAATGTATACACGATATATATAAACCGGCTGAAATGTATTATAATCACTTGTAGCCTTCCTGATCGAAAAAATCCAGTCTTTCACTCTGCCTGTGTCAATTTGAGTCTTGTTAAAGATTTAAATCCCTGCTGCCAAGATGCTCTTCTGTCGGTCACGGATTATAGAAAGTGAAACTTAAATCTATAGGGGTGGTTGGATTTATTCACGCACGTTAAAATATTTATTTATAGCTTCTTTCTTTTCAGATTCTTATTTACAGCATTATCATAATAGGCTGTATATTAACTTCTTGGGAGAAAACCGGTAGTTCTATGTGAAATCAGACATTGAGCACCCCTGTATAGCCAAAATGGCATGATCATAACACCCCGCGAATATTCGACTGTGAGATTGGGAGTCGAATCTGGCTCGTCCTATCGAAGCATCGAATCGTTGACTATTCGTGGTCACCTCTACATTTAAGTAATATTAATTAACTACATGTACTTACTATATGGGTAGGGTTAGGATTAGGGTTTGGTCTAGGGATACTTGCATGTAATTATGCATAAATAACAAGGACAAATATCTTTAAATAAAACAAACCTTTTTGTTTTCTAACGATTTTTGAAATTTGAACATTTGAATGCTTTTTAAATTTAGAATTTGAAAAAGTCTTATTCAGTGATTACAAATGATTGTAACAGTCATGGAAAAGTCAATTCATTGAAATTCATTATTCATGGAAGTTTATGTTTATCTTTTTGGCTTATTTTCTTCCACAGCTCCTGTGTTCTATTTTGGTAATCAGGAGTATCACGTCGATGAGAGCGACGGCCACGTTGAAGTCCGTGTGTGGAGAACAGGAACAGATCTTTCTAAAAAAGCTACAGTCACTGTGAGATCCCGCAAAACAGACCCAGTTTCTGCTGAAGGTGTGTGACATTGTTGGATTTTCACAGTAATCCATCCTTTTTTCCCCCATCCTTAACCAGCATTATTACTCATTTCATACAATATGCAATCATAACAGACATATAAGATCTAGAGTTCATTTCAGCTAGTGAAAGAAAATATCAAATTTTTTTTTTTTAGTTGAGGAAACCTGACTTGCTATGGAAGATATAAAATGTCCTCTTTACTTCTTTTAAAATGTTGTCTCTCCAGTTCCTTTTTTCCCTGCAAACAAACTAGAATGGCCAAGGGTATTTCATCAATGTGAGAGTTATCAGCTAGCATTATTGAATATTATGGCTAAGTCCTTGAACAAGTGATGTTTGGCATCAAAAATGCAGCTTGGAGCTCTCAGCAAAGCTGAAATAAAAAAAATCTCTGTTCATCCGAGTCCTCTGCGCAGTCAACCCAAACTTAAGCTGTAAGCTCCATACTGTACATCGATTCCTCAAAAAAAAAATAAAAAAAGCCGAAACAGCAGTCTTTCTGAGAGCGGATTAATCAAAAGTGAGGATCCTGTGCTTTTGCCGTTAAATATCGTCTGACCTCTCTCTGACCTTAGCCTTTTTTTTCTGTGTGTTCATCTGCTAGCGGGGGTGGACTATGTGGGGATCAGCAGAAACTTGGAGTTTGCACCAGGCGTGAGCATGCAGACGGTCCGGGTCACCATCCTGGATGACCTAGGCCAGCCTGTTCTGGAAGGGACAGAGAGCTTTGAGCTTATTCTCCGGATGCCCTCCAGTGGAATTCTGGGAGAGCCAGCGAAAGTCACGATCTTTATCAACGACTCCATTTCAGACTGTGAGTATCTTTTGAATATTTTTTCTAACAAAATTGTGACTGCGACACATACACAGTGTTTCATAGACTTGTCTGTCACCCACAGCATGAATGATCCAATTATTACGAGTTTTCGTCCTTGATGTGGAGGTAGACTCTTACATTAGAGCGTTTGGATTTATTTGTTGTCTTTCTTCAGTGCCAAAAGTGCAGTTTAAACAGGCTGTGATGACTGCAGAGGAGAGTGAAGGTCACATCACTGCAATGGTACACCGCAGCGGAGACATCAGACACAAGTCCACTGTACGCTGCTACACCCGGCAGGGCTCTGCACAGGTGGTGTCCGACTTTGATGAGAGACCCAACACTGACACGTCTATTGTAACTTTCTTGCCCGGTAAATAACCTTTTACTTAAGATGGGAAGTGGAATGGAGAGAAGTACAGCTTAATGAATGAACAAACAAATGAACAAACATATGAATTAATGAACAAACAAATGAAATTAATGACTGAACAAATGAACAATAATGAATTAATGAACAAAAAATGAAATTAATGAACAAATGAATAATGAACAAATAAATGCGTGAATTAATAAGCAAATTACTGAAATTAATGAATGAACAACTGAACAAACTATGAATGAATTAATGAACAAACAAACAAAGAGCAACTAAATGAATGAATGAATGAACAAACAAACCAACAATGAACAGATTAATTATTGAACAAATGAACTAAAAAATAAATGAATGAACAAATGAATGAAGGAATGCATGAATTAATGGACCAAAAAAATGAATGAACAAATAAATAAAATGAACAATGAACAAATAAATTAATGAACAAACAATGAATTAATCAATGAATGAACAATAAACCAACAATGAACAGATTAATGAATGAATGAATGAATGAATGAACAAAAAACAAACAATGAACAAATTAATAAATGAGCGAACAAATAAATCAGGAAACAGATTAAATGAATGAACGATGAACAAATAAATGAATGAACAAACAAAGAACAAATGAATTAATGAATGAATGAACAAACAAACCAACAATGAACAGATTCATGAATGAATGAACGAACATAATGAACTATTTAATAAATGAACGAACAAATGAATGAAAGAATGCATGAATTAATGGACAAAAACAATGAAATGAATGAATGACCGAACAAATGATAAACAAATGAATTAATGAAGAAACAAATAAGCAATAAACAAATGTATGTATGTATGAATGAATGAGGGAAACAAACCAGCGATGGACAGGTGAATGAATGAACAAACAATGAACAAATTTATAAATGAATGAATGAATGAATGAATGAATGAACTAACAAAAAAGGTGAGTGAATTAAACTTCAATTAAACAGTTTTAAAAAATTACACACTTCACCTGTATTAGCCCAAATTCAAGTAAATTATGCAAATTATGACCCTCTCTGTAAGTTGGGATGTTGAAGGGGGAAGACAGCTGCATAAAAGAATAAACACAAAGAAACAAATATACAAAGAAATTAATGAATGAAAAATCAAATGAACAAATAAACAACTAAAATGAACGAAATGGACATAAAATGAACAATTTAATGAACAAATGAATGACAGAAGAAACAAATAAACTAACAAACAGGTGAGTGAATTGAGTTAATCAGTTAAAAAAATCACACACTTCTCCTTTATCTGGCCAAATTCAAGGAAAATATGCGAGTGATGACCCTCTAAAGCCCCGTTCACACCAAGAACGATAACGATAAAGATAAAGATATTAGCGTCCACACCAGCGAACGATATCGTCTGTTTATTCTAAGCGCACGTGCGTCTGCTGCTTTAAATTCTCAAGCTCGTTATAGCAGGATGGATTCTGATTGGCTGTCAGTGTTTTTATCGTTCATCAGCTGGAAAAAAATCGTTCTGGAAGTGATTCCAACGATATTGTTTCTCTGTGCCTTTATCGTTATAGTTGTGGTGTGGACGCTGCTATTCTTTAATACTGAGAACGATTTTTAGAACTATATTGTTATCTTTATCGTTATCGTGCTTTGGTGTGAACGGGGCTTTAGTTGAAATGTGGAATGGGAGAAATACAATTGAATAAATGAACAATCAAACGAATGAATGGATGAATGTTACAAAGAACTGATGAAGGAGCAAATGAATGAATTAAATCACACACTTCACTTGATATCTGCTATTCAAGTGACAAACATTTGTCCAAAATGGAGGTCATGCTTTGCTTAATCACAAGGCGTTGTCAGTTTCGCTTTTTTAATGAATTTATTTTGAACGGTGAAAAAATGTTGAGGTGTTTTCTTCGTTCAGACTTTGGCCTCCATGTTTTGGTCCCCAGGTGAGGCTGAAAAACCTTGTGTGCTGAAGCTGGTGGATGATTCGATTCATGAGGAGGAGGAGGAACTGAGGCTGGTTCTTGGGAGTGCGAAGAGCGACTCACCATACGGAGCATCCATAGGCAACCAGAATGAAACGCTCATCAAAATCAAGGACAACACTGACAGTAAGAAAGAAACAAAAACATTTTTCATCAAAGCAGCTTTGATTTGAAATACACGTTAGATGAATATTAAAATAAATACCTGACATTTAGGTTCAGATTTCTAGAATTTAGGTCAGACTTCAGTAAGAATCTTTTAATGAACAAAAACTCCTCAATTCTCATCTGTCTTCTCATCTTCCTCTCTCAGAGCCCATCATCAAGTTTGCCGAGACAAAGTTCAGTGTTAGTGAGCCAAAAGAGTCGGGGCAGATGACGTTGGTGAAGATCCCTCTCCGCAGGACGGGAGACGCTTCGAAAGTGTCCTTGGTGAGAGTGCACACGAAAGACGGCTCTGCCATATCTGGAGAAGACTACCATCCCATTTCCCTCGGTGAGGCTTCTGGAGGCTAGAATGAGTCATTTGCATTTTGCGCATTATCCTTTGTAGATTGGCAGGTGGCTCCAAGCTGCTTCCACATGCATGCATGTCCTGTCTGCATCAGGTTATATAGAGTTCAGGATGCAAATGACAAATGCAATCAGGTGTGGAAGCATTTAGGAGAAGAAACGTTAGGACGTGTTTATCTTTTAGTGGATGTAATCATATATTTTGTATGTGTGTGTGTGCGCAGATGTTGAGTTTAAAGCTGGTGAGATCGAGCATGTTGTGGAAGTGGAGGTTTTGTTTGATGGCGTAAGAGAGATGAGAGAGGCCTTCACTGTCCATCTGAAACCTGATGAGAACATGGTTGCTGAAATCCAGGTGGGAAATATTCCCTGTGGTACATATCTGGAGATTAATACACAGTTTATGTAAACTGAATATCTGTGTTTCTCATATTGGCAGATGACTAAAGCTATAGTGTACATTGAGGAGACCAACAGTATGGCTGACGTCACGTTCCCTTCACTGCCTCATGTTGTGTCACTGCTGCATTATGATGATGTCAGAAGGACCAAAGAAAATGTTCACCCACCCGCTGGATACCCTGTCGTCTGCATCACGGTAGGTTTGTCAGAAGAAAAAGTCAGTGAGAAACGTTTCCCAACTAACTTGTGACCAGCGTCATTTAAATATTAATTTTAAATGCATTTTTAATGCTAATTATGTGGTTGTTTTTATCAAGTTTTTAATAGGTCCTTGAAGTACAAACGAATGAAAGATTATAAGATTAGAATGATTTTTCAAATCTTAAAGCTATAAAAAATGTAGTAATATAGGCTTCACAGTGATTGTGCTTTTCTTAAACCATTAGGACTTAAGAAAGAGTGCAAGAAACACAAACAATATTTAATCTTTCAAATCTTTCAATGATTAAACAGAAGTCTGTTGTGTGCAGAAGTTTGTTGTGTGGAAATACTGTGATGATACCACAGAACGGTGATGGTAAAACTCTGGTACTCTGTCATGTGTATCATGGTATTCAATGATTGCCATATTCCTGTACCGTTATATTATATTTATTATATTATATTATATTACATTATAGGTCATTTAAAGCCTTTATGGTATAATGCATTGTAAAGGTATTCATAATGTATGTTGTAATGCATCATATCTTTTCATAAATAATAGTAACCAAAGTTAAAATGCATTATAATATTTGAAGGTTATTTTTTTCATGTGTTTTAATACATTTTATGCTTTCTAAACATGTAACAATGAATAGATAAGCTATAATAAATTATAATACTTATTACAATTATTCATGAAATCATACAATACCTTATAAGGTGCATTACAATGCATAGTTAATACATTAAAACTACTTTAATAATTCATTATAAAGGCTTTAAGTAAAGTGTTACCATATATTATATTATATTATATTATATTATATTATACGTATACGATTGTTTGGGATTTTTTTGTTGCTGTTTTTTTTTTTTTTTTAAGTTTTTGAAAAAACTTTAATAATTGATCAGAAATA
>JAFVLL020041365.1:0-29678 GCA_021397915.2 Tor tambroides | reverse complement strand
GGGTCCTGTCCAAACTGTTGCTATAATATTAGAAGCACACAATTCTCTAGAATATCATTATATGCTTTAAGATTTGTACAATACTTTTGGCAATATACTGTATTTTCCATTAAATCACATTATTGTTAATGTACATAATGGCTTCACCCTAGGCTGTAAAATTGTGTACTTTGCATTTTTTCATCAAACCATCTGTCTTTCATTCTTGAAGTAAACTTTTTTCCGTTTGGTGGTTAAATACACTGTTTTAGACCGCCGCTTGAATTGAATTGAACCTGTGAGTTCGATTTTGCCCGGTGTGTGACTGTCATATTTTGTTATTTTGATGAGATAATACTGCAGTGCTCTGAAATAGAAGCAAATGTGAGAGTATGCATACAATATCCATATGCCTTTGTAATTTCAATGGTTTTTGTGTAGATATTTAAAGATGGCCATGGTTAATCATGGCTACTGAAATGAAATAGTACCACTTCACAATGAGAGTCCATTTGTAACATTAACATTAATGAAAGCTGTAGAAGTGTTGTTCCTTGTTAAAGTGTTTTAATTCAACATTTACTATTACCAATACGTTTTTACATTTTAAAGTTTCTTATGTTAACATTACTTAATAAACTATGAACTAACTTTAATGATCAATATAATAATCAATATTAATATTTTTATTCATTTTCAAAGTATGGTTCAGTACTGTTTTCTTTTTAAATAGTTTTTGTTCAGTTAATCGGTTGATTAATCGGTTAAATCAGAGCAAAAGTGTTCTGTTTAGTGCTCATTAGTGATATTTTAAAGGGTTTTAACTGTTTTTCTGTGTGTGTCCAGGCCTCAGCTGCTGGTTCTGCTGAAGCTGGATGAAGACGCTCATGTCAAATCCCCACGTCTGCTGACCTTCGCCTCTCAGCTGAAAGCAGGGAAGGGTTTGACCATCGTGGGAACCGTGATCCCGGGGAACTTCCTGCAGACGTACGGCGAGGCTCTGGCGGCCGAGCAGGTCTCTATCCACGGACTAGTGTTGGTTTAATGGAGTCCTGGGTCATGCTCTCTCATAAGCTTTAGTTATGTGTTTGTTTGTTTTTGTAAAATGGTCTTTTGTGCTATCATCCACACATTTCCATCGCTCATCATTAGTGCTCATTTTACACACGGCTCTCCATTCTGACTCGCTCTTATGAAAATCTACCATAGTTCTTAACTGTTGCATTTGTTATAATAAGGCTAGCCTATTAATTAATAATGACTTTTTATTAATCTATATAGCATTTGTTGTGCAAAACAACAGCTTGCACATTTAAAGACAATAGCTACAACATACCACAGTCGTCATATAAATCTAAAGGGAAAAATCGATTCCCTCAACAGATTATCTATTATAAATTCACAACAAGTTAGACTAAATTTACCACAGTAAATAAGCCTACAATAAAACAAGGATAGACATGAAACATTTCTTTTAGTTCTTTCAAATAAATAACAGATAACTACATCAATTATTCTGCTCACACTTTACATTAAAGTCCAATTCTCACTATTAACTAACTATTAACTATGACTCAGTATACTCCTAATCACTGCTTATTAATACTTAGTAAAGTAGTTGTTAAGTTTAAGAATTGGGTATGATTAAGGATTTAGAATAAGGTCTTACAGAATAAGACATTAATATATGTTTTTTTTAAAGTAATAATAAACAGCCAATATCCCAGTAATATTCATGCTAATAACCAACTAGCTAATAGTGAGAATTGGACAATAAAGTGCTTATTAACTCACCAAAGTATTTAAAGTGAGAAGGGTACATAAAAAGCATGCATTTTAAGGTTAGACTTAAATTTTTTTGATGTTAAATCCACTATTGCATTGTATTGTGTAAAAAATGTTCTACACAGTATTAGGTTCAATTACATAAGAAGTAACTATAATTAAAATACAGAAAAAATAAGAGTAACCCCTTACTTTACTTTTTCAAGGGAAAAGTAACTAAATTACAGTAACGAAGTACTTGGTTTAGATTTTTAATCAGTCTTTTTAGTTTATGTGCCTTTTTTATATAATGAGTGACTTTCTCCATAGCAATTTAAAAGTGGCAGTATCTCAATAGAATTTAAATAGATCGCACATCTTACCCTCAGCTTCGTGATAGCAATGCCTCGCGCAAATCCTACCACACTTTTCCAGCGTGCTGATAATAAACAGTCATACTGTGCTGATAACTTCTCAGTTTGGTTCATTAGTGAAGTTAGCATAAAAGCACCAAAGGCGCAGGATTGAAATAATTGATTAATAGCCTGATTCTAGGATTCTGTTAGCCATGGTGTAAATACTGGGGGTTGTGCTGGCTAGTTTTGGTTACTGGGGGGTTAACTGTCTCTGTGTCTCAGACGCTCAGGCACCTGATGGAGAAGGAGCGTGTCAAGGGCTTTGTGCACTGCATCGTAGCGCAGAAACCGCGCGAGGGCATCAGTCACATGATCCAGTCCAGCGGCTTGGGCGGCATGAGGCACAACACCGTGGTCATGGGCTGGCCACACGCCTGGAGACAGAGCGAAGACCCGCAGAGCTGGAAGACCTTCATCAGTGAGTCAGCCAGACAGAGATTCACTGAGGATCAGATTCAGGAGTGATTCATTCTCAGATCAGACAGAGATACGTTGAGGGTCAGACTCAGGAGTGATTCATTCTCAGATCAGATAGTGAGTCGTTGAGGATCAGACTCAGGAGTGATTCATTCTCAGATCAGACAGTGATTCGTTGAGGATCAGACTCAGGAGTGATTCATTCTCAGATCAGATAGTGAGTCGTTGAGGATCAGACTCAGGAGTGATTCATTCTCAGACCAGACAGTGATTCGTTGTGAATCAGACTCAAGAGTGATTCATTCTCAGATCAGATAGTGAGTTGTTGAGGATCAGGCTCAGGAGTGATTCATTCTCAGATCAGACAGTGATTCGTTTAGAATCAGACTCAAGAGTGATTCATTCTCAGACCAGACAGTGATTCGTTGTGAATCAGACTCAAGAGTGATTCATTCTCAGACCAGACAGTGATTCGTTGTGAATCAGACTCAAGAGTGATTCATTCTCAGATCAGACAGTGATTCATTGAGGATCAGACTCAGGAGTGATTCATTCTCAGACCAGACAGTGATTCGTTGTGAATCAGACTCAGGAGTGATTCATTCTCAGACCAGACAGAGATTCGTTGAGGATCAGACTCAAGAGTGATTCGGTGCGGATCAGACTCAGGAGTGATTCATTCTCAGACCAGACAGAGATTCGTTGAGGATCAGACTCAGGAGTGATTCATTCTCAGATCAGACAGTGATTCGTTGAGGATCAGACTCAGGAGTGATTCATTCTAAAAGACCAGACAGTATTTTGTTGAGGATCAGACTCAAGAGTGATTCATTCTCAGACCAGACAGAGATTTGTTGAGGATCAGACTCAGGAGTGATTCATTCTCAGACCAGACAGTGATTCGTTTAGAATCAGACTCAGGAGTGATTCATTCTCAGATCAGACAGAGATTCGTTTAGAATCAGACTCAGGAGTGATTCATTCTCAGATCAGACAGAGATTCGTTTAGAATCAGACTCAGGAGTGTTTCATTCTCAGATCAGACAGTGATTCGTTTAGAATCAGACTCAGGAGTGTTTCATTCTCAGATCAGACAGAGATTCGTTTAGAATCAGACTCAGGAGTGATTCATTCTCAGATCAGACAGTGATTCGTTGAGGATCAGACTCAGGAGTGATTCATTCTCAGATCAGACAGTGCTCGCTGAGGACTGACTCAGGAGCAAGGATCACTCTCATGATCAGAGAAGATCGTTGAGGATCAGACTCAGGAGTGATTCATTCTCAGATCAGACAGTGATTCGTTGAGGATCAGACTCAGGAGTGATTCATTCTCAGATCAGACAGAGATTCATTGAGGATCAGACTCAGGAGGGATTCATTCTCAGACCAGACAGTGACTCGTTGTGAATCAGACTGATGTGTAAACGAGGCGGGTCGTGTGTATGTGATTTATCGACGCTGGTGTTTTCTGAGTTCTGACTGGGTCCTCTGTGTTGTTCAGACACGGTTCGCGTCACCACCACGGCTCATCTGGCTCTGCTGGTGCCCAAGAACATCTCTCTGTTCCCCAGCAATAGCGAGCCGTGTGCGGAGGGCTTCATCGACGTGTGGTGGATCGTTCACGACGGCGGGATGCTGATGCTGCTGCCATTCCTGCTGCGGCAGCACAAGGTGCGTTCACACCCCGCCGTGCTCCTGTACCGCTGCGCTAACGCTAGCACTAACACTGTGTGCTGTCTCAGGTGTGGCGGAAGTGTGCCATGCGGATCTTCACCGTGGCGCAGATGGAAGACAACTCCATCCAGATGAAGAAGGACCTGGCCACGTTCCTGTATCACCTGCGCATCGAAGCAGCCGTGGAGGTGGTGGAGATGGTAAAGCTCTCTCTGCACTGCCACTGTGCTTCACATGACACTCAAATCCTGTTCTGATCCATCATCTGATCCCGATCATCCACACGCCTGCTAATATCATCCTGCTAACGCTCACAGATTAGCCTGTCCTCCACCTATAAATACCTGCAGGATCCCCGCACAACCTCAGGCTCAAAATAGATCTACATTTAATTGCATCTAGGGTCATATTTTTTTTACATTTGAAATAGAATAAACGTTAACAGAAAATAAACAAACAAACCAAAAAAACCCTATATATATATATATATATATATATATATATATATATATATACACTTTTTTTCAAATTTCAGCAACATTAATTTAGTTTAACTTGATGTACTAAAATAACTCAAACTAAAACTGAGATAATTAGTAAAAGCTAAGTAGGCATTTATTTAAAATAATAAAAAAAAATACTAAAAGTGTAAATAAATAACTTATCCAAAGTTTTAATTAAAGCTATAATAGTACCTCAGTGATATTAAAATAACACTTAAAATGAATATTAAATAGTTAGATACGAGCTTAAACTTTAAAAAATAATGCTAATTTGAAATGTTACTTTGGAAATGAACTGAAATAAGTTAAAGGTAAAGGAGTACAACTAAAGCTGGAAAAAATAAAAAATGAAAGCTAAATAGAAATAAAAATAAATAAATAAAAATGACAAAAGCACATAAAATTACTGAAACAAATTAAAATGAAAACTGACATATAAAACACAAAAACAAAACACAACAAAATTGCTAACACTTTAACTAAAATTAAAATGAAAACAGAAAATATAAAAAAAAACTGATGCAGAAAATTAATAAAAACTAAAATAACACTTGTTATCGTTAACTTAAGTTACGTTTTGTGCATTGTTTTCAGTAATTTAAATAAAAATTGATTTGAAAAAAAAAGAAAAATGTAGAAATGAGAATTAACTTGACAAAAACAAATCTAAACATAAACTAACAAAAATGACAACAGCATGTGACAAAATGACTAAAAAAAAAAAATCTAAATAAGAGTCCCAGTGCATTTTGGGCTTGTTTATAGGTAAAAGTCAAACATTATGCATGTAATATTTATTTCTGGATATGACTGGTGTTTTGATTGTGCAGTAATTTCAGTCATCAGTGTTGATGGTGATGTGTGTGTGTGTGTGTGTTTCAGCACGACAGTGACATCAGCGCGTACACTTACGAGCGGACGCTGATGATGGAGCAGAGGTCTCAGATGCTGCGGCAGATGCGTCTCTCCAAGTCTGACCGCGAGAAAGAGGTGAGTGTTCAGAGAAAGAGACGTTTCCACCGGACAAACTCTCTCGCTTCATCCGCTCACTCCTCCTTTCCTCTCTCTCTCAAGCGAGTGCGCTGGAGTTTCGATGACGTAAGTGCACACTTCACTCCGGCTCCGTCTCAAATCTAGTGCACTTCAGACATAGGCAGTCATAGCGCTAGAACCTCCGGCTCTGGCTTTCTGTGTTTTAGAGAGTTTGTGTTTGTGTTTAGTGAGTATTTTGTCTGCTTGTAGGTGTTGCCGTCCCTTACACCCTAAAAACACCCTAAAACTCATCACAAACTACAAACAAGAGAAGTTAGCGGCAGCGGAATAATAAATATTTAGATACAAGCTTTAGAGAGGTTATGTTATTAGGTTATTGGTTGTACAGGGCTATTATAGCTAACTGAACTATTAAAAAAGTTTTGATAATTGAAATAAAATAAAGGAAACATTAACTGAAATAAATTATAAAAGTATTTTATTTCTGCTAGTTGCCAAAACATAATTTCTTATTGTCTTTTAATTTGAGTTGAAGTATTAAAATGATTAAAACTAAGTTGTATAAAAACTAAAATATAAAATATATAATATATAAAAACTGAAATCAAATTCATAAAAAGTAGAGATATTTAAAAAAAAAAAAAAAAAAAAGTTATGAAAATTACTAAAACAGATGGCTTTACATAAGCAGCTAAGCTGCCCAACACTTGATTTAATCTGCCAGAAACAGCTAATAGTCCAAACACAGTTGCCTCAGTTTTACACTCGTTTAAGTTTAAGACCTTTTTGGACATCCGTGCCTTAACTGCCAGACTCATTCCAGCATCGTCATTATGCTTGATGGGCACATATATTTGAGTTTTGTCTGCATAAAAATGAAATAATACTCTGTGTTTTGAGCCCGGAGGGAGCATATATAAAGAAAACAAAATTGGGGCAATAATAGATCCTTGGGGGACCCCACAGGTCACACGTGCTTTGGAGGATAAACATCCATTTACATAAACAGAAAAAGTTCTGTTGTTCAAACAGGATTTGAAGCAATTCAGTGCATGACCTTTAATACCTGCACAGTGTTCAAGATGAGAAATAAGAATATCATAATCGACCGTATCAAAGGCCGCAGTCAAATCCAACAGAAGAAGTAATAGAGATCCCAGAATCAACAGATAATAACATGTCATTTGAGACTCTTAAACGAGACGATTCAGTACTGTGATGTTTCCTCAAACCAGACTGAAAAGATTCAGTCTATTAATATATTCTACAATATATACAGAATGTCCAGTTATGACATTTTAATTAAACAATCAATATTTTGATAAAAAAAAAGTATACTAAAAGAAGTTAAAAAACTGAACTAAAATAGATATTAAAAAGAATTATTATAAATGAAGACAAATGACAAAATCACATTAAAACTGAAAATATAAAAATAAAAGTTAATTCAAAGTATTAATATATACTATAATACCAAAATATCCAGTTATGATATTTTAATTAATCAACATTTTGATTAAAAATTCAAAATTAAATAAGAAAGTATGTTAAAAGAAATAAGTTGAAGTTGAAGTACAAAAAATGTTGTTTTTTTATATATTGTTATTGCAATAAAAATGTATATTTTAGGGAATATTAGGGAACATTTAGTGTCAGTCTCTGCCCGACTAGATTCATTAGTCATTTTGGACTTCAACAAAACAGTTTTTTTGCTGTAGTTTTGTCCAGTCTCAGATGAATGAGCAGATGAATCTCTGCGGTAATGAGCTAGTTTGTTTGTAACGGGAAAGCCCCGCCCTCAACTGAATCCCATTGCCCCAGAATCCCTTCACTTAGCTCTGATTGGCTGAGGCTGTGCAGTCTGACGGTGTTTGTGCGGTGCGTCCGCAGGCGCAGCTGGTCAAAGACAGGAACTCGATGCTGCGTCTGACCAGCATCGGCTCTGATGATGATGAGGAGACGGAGGGAGCCGGCGGAGGAGACCGCAGCGCAGAGTACCGGCGCGTCCACATGACCTGGACCAAAGACAAGGCCCTTCAGATGCGGAGCAACACACACACACACCCAGCCTCCTGCTGCAGCACTCCAGAGGGGTTCAGAGACATGCTCAACATCCGGCCGTGAGTCTCTCACACTCACACCTACACACACACACACACACTCACACACACACACACACACACACACACACACACACACACACACACACACACACACACACACACACACACACACACACACACACACACACACACACACACACACACACACACACACACACACACACACTCACACACACACACACACACACACACACACACACACACACACACACACACACACACACACACACACACACAGCCTCCTGCTGCAGCATTCCGGAGGGGTTCAAAGACATGCTCAACATCCGGCCGTGAGTCTCACACTCACTCACTCACTCACACACACACACACACACACGCACACACACACACACACACGCACGCACGCACACGTACACACGCCCGCGCGCACACACACACACTCACTCACACACACACTCACACAGTGTTCACTCATAACATCGCCACACGCTCAGAGATAAACAATGTTTGCAGAACATTGCAACAGTCCAATCGTGAAGAGATAAAGGCATGAACGAGCATTTCCATCTCTTTTTTTGAAACCTTAGGTCTACTCTTAGCAATGTTCCTGAAATGGAAAAAACATGAGCGAACTACAGACGTACCATGACTGTCAAAACAAAGATCTGTCAAAAATGACACCCAAATTTCTTATGTCACTGCAGTCAGAGGTTGATAGACCCCCAATAACTGGCCTAATCTTATGGGTAATGTTGTCAAGGGCAATAATCATCACCTCAGTTTTATCCGTATCAAGTTGCAAAAAAATTGTCTGTCATCCATTTGTTAATGGAGACTAAACAATATTGCAAAAGGGACAGTTTGTCTAGTCTATCAGGACTAAAAGAAATATACAATAGGATGTCATCGCCATAACAGTAAGATATTATTTTAAAACTAATAATCTTGCCCAGAGGAAGGATGTACAGACTAAACAACAGAGGGCCAAGCACAGAACCTTGTGGCACACCACAGGGTGTACGATCCTGAGGACACAGAAAAACTCGAAGAGAAGCAATCCAAAGCTGACCCAGAAGTGCCCACTAGAGAATACAGCCTATTAATCAAAGTGCAGTGACCAACAGCGTCAAACGCTGCGCTGAGATCTAACAAGACCAGCACAGAACATTCACCTGCATCCGCAGCCATCAAGATCTCATTGGAGACCACTTTCATTTCGTTCCAAACCCGTAAGACCTTTGTTTGTCTTCAGAACACAAATTAAGATATTTCTGATGGAATCTGAGAGGTCTCTGACACTCTGTAGACAGCAACACTACTGCATTGTTCCCAGACCCAGAGAAGAATTGCTGAATAAATGACATTATTATTAGTTTGTTACTCATGTCTGTCGTGTTTCTGTCACAGAGATCATTCCAACGTGCGGCGGATGCACACCGCTGTCAAACTCAACGAGGTGATTGTCAATAAATCCCATGATGCCCGGCTGGTCCTCCTCAACATGCCCGGGCCGCCCAAGAACCAGGAGGGAGATGAGAACTGTATCCTGGGACTGATGCGGCACATATTTATAATAAATGCACATTTTATTTAAAATGAAGTGACGCAGTGAACAATCTACTTGTGTTGCATTTCACAAGTTACAATGATTTATGATGTTGTTGTTTTTTTCCATGCATGTTTTTAAAACGCATTCCAGTGTTTGTTTTGGATCCTTTTGGTGCATATAAATATTGTCTTGAGTAATCTGTAATAATGAGTTCCTTGACGGATCTCTCAGACATGGAGTTTCTGGAGGTGCTGACCGAGGGTCTGGAGCGGGTCCTGCTGGTGCGAGGAGGAGGAAGTGAGGTCATCACCATCTACTCCTGATGGAGCGTTTCTGATCTTCATCCATCTGCCAGCGACCCTGAACATCCCGTCCAGCCAACAGCAGTGTTCGATTGAGTGTGTGTGTGTGTGTGTGTGAGACGGAGCGGCACGCGGGACCAGAGTGTGTTCCTCAGACTGACTCAGGGCTACAGCCATTCATACTGGACCTAGTGTGTGTCTTTCAGACGCGAGTGTGTGTGTGTGTGTATGTGTGTGTTTGTGCACTGAAGAAAGTGTCAAGAGCCGCTCTGTTGAAGCTCAAACAGGAAGTTTAAGAATACTTCAGCTAGAAATGATCATCTTATCAGCAGTTGCTCTCCCTCCTGTGTCCTCCACAGATCAGAGAATCAGCTGGAAGCACTGTTTAAGTGGAGCTTTTTCCTCTCAATGCTGAGTTTTCCTCACAATTCTGACGCAGACGCACAATTCTGAGAGAAAAGTCAGATGTAAACTCAGAATTTAAAAAAGTCATAATTCTGAGTTTATATTTTACAGTTCTTTTTCAGAATTGAGAGTTTATAAGATATAAGAGATATAAACTCACAATTCTCAGCAGAAAAGTCTAAACTGGGAGATTGAAACTAAGAATTGAGAGGGAAAGAAGCCAGAATTCTGAGATAAAAAGTTGCAAACAGCTTTTTTTTATTTTATTTTTTTTCATGATGGAGACAAAACCCAACACTGCAAGATGTAAACTCAGAATTTAGAGGACAAAAACGTCAGAATTGCAAGATATAAAGTCGTAAAAAAAAGTCCCTTTCTCGGGCAGAATTGCAATATAAATGCAGAATTCTGACTTTCGGGCCGGTCTGAGTTTGCATCCTGCAGTTCTGTTTTTGAATTGAAATTGATATTTTGCAGTTCTGAGTTTATATCTCACAATGCTTTTCTTTGCAAATACTTTCTCTAAATTTGACATAAATTTGATTGTGATTTCTCACCTAACCATTAAGAATTGCAAGATCTAAAGTTTTAAAACAAAAAAAGGAGAATATTAGAATTGTGAGTTCTGCGAGTCAATTCTGATGTAAACTTGTGAGAGATAAACTAGCAATTTTTTTCTCAAAATGTTGAGAAAAGGTTGCAATTAAGGTTGCAAATTCTCTGAATACTGTTTACATAAAAAATCTGGGGTAATTGCAATTTTTCATCTCAAATCTGAGAAAAAGACTTGTGAGATAAAGTGATAATTCTGAGTTTTTATTGAGAAATGCATGTTTATATTTTGCAGTTCTTTTTTCACCAAATTGTAAGATGGAAAAAAAGAGTCAGTTAGCTTTTTTATTTTTTTATTTTGTTCTGGAAACAGGCTTCCAGACACATCTTTCTTCAGTGAAAGGATCTTCTGTTATCAGCAGAAGTTGATTGATCTGATTCTGACAAACTCCAGAAAGACTCATCAGAGCATGGTTTCTGTGTTTTTGGAGTCACTGGTTTATTTCTCTCTGTATGGAGCAGCAGGAGCTCTCCGGAGCGAGTGAATGCTGATAAAGCCTGATGTTGGTGTCTCTGCGTGAATCAGTCAGTTTGGTGAAAGCAGCTCTTCTTCATCCGGATGGAAATGTTCCCTCAGCTTTATTTGTGCAGTCAGTCTTCACTCAGCTGTTAACACTTCAGATGACTTTTATGATTGTTTTTTGTCGATTTTTTTTTTTATCATCGGTTGCTTAAATCTTTATGTGCAGGGATTGTGAATTTGTTTTCTTGTCATTTTTGAAATCTCAAGTGTTATCTGCTATTTTTATCACCTGAAATAATAAAATGACAGTAATACATCTCTTTTAAACACGCAAACGTTGTGTTTTTCTGGGAATTCATTATCATTCATAAAATGTTCTTAAATCATTCATAAATTAGTAAAATGCGTCACATTAGTGTTATTTTAGTATCAAGATGCTATTATAGTTTTATTCATATTTTGAAATTTTATTATATTTTTTATATTTTCTGTTTTCATCATAATTTTAAAGTTTTTAAAGTCATTTTTATTTTATTTTTTAAATATGTCTGTATAGTTTTTATTTTATTTCAGTTACAGCACACACACACACATTATACGTATTATAAGTATTTTATTTTACATATTTTGATTTTGTATGTAAAATCTTTCATGTATTTTTTTTTTTTCCCATTAAAAGTTCATTTTGTCAAGTTTTTCAGTTTCAGATGCCTTCAGTCTTTAAATCTGCCTGGATACAAAGACCACTGTGAATTTCGATTGGTTGATAAATAATGAGGAGTTCCTGGTGAAACAGAAAGTGGAAGTCAGTCTCCTCAGTGCTTGTAAGGCATGATCATCTCTAATCACCTGTGTATTAAAGTTAAATATCCAGCATAATTCAGCAAACAGTGGTTATTTCGATCTACAGAGAGCTGATTGTTCAGTCTCCATGAAAACAGTAAGTACAGCAGTGAGGAGGGACTTTAAAAGAGGAACGACTTCCTTATTAAATACATCTTTTTTATGATGATGCCTGCAAGCAGCAGCAAGCCTAAAAAGAAAAGCTGATCTTTCCTGACTGCTTGATTCATTTACTGTATTGCTTTCTTTCTTGTCTTCTACTAGCTGAATATGGTCTTGCAAATGAATTGAAATTACTTGAGGAGTTAATATATATTGTATTGCACAGTACACAAATAGGCCTACTTCCTAATTCGTTTTTAAATAGTCCTTTTGTTTACTTGTTTCTCAAATGTCTCAAAGTCATGAAAACAAGTTAACATCATTGCGTAAGATATTAAGACTTGTTCAGATTGTATTTGGGTTGTACAGTAAGTGTATTTTCTCACTTTTTTTTTCATTGCAAATTGCGCTGCATTCTGTTTAAAACTTTAGTCTTTGCTTTTTTAACTTTGATGAAAGGTTTTGATCCGCTTCAAATGTCGACTAGTGTATTTTCTGGTATATGGCTGGTGACTTGTGTAAAGTACTAGATGGCATACTTCAGTCCTGACAAACAAGAGAAAAACTCTGAGCTTTACGAAGCTTGATTTACTCCACAGAGACCGATAAGCAGTTTTCAGGGTAATCAGTCTTACTTCTCCAATACAAATAACACCAATCTATTCAACCAATTCATATCTTCTTCAGTAATGTGTGTTTTATGATGTCTTACAGAGATAACAGCTACAATGTTTAACATGAGAGAGAAGGGCATCCTGGAATACGACCAGATTGTAGATTTAAGCAGGTTAGTGTCATAATGTTATGAGATATGAAGTGGCAGAAATGTTATATTTTAATATATATGAATGAAAGGTCAGTGTTGTGTTGTTTTTATGGATTTCACCAACAAAAATGTTTAATTTTCCATTAAGCCTCGCCAACCACGAAATATTGTTGTTGGAGAGAGATTAAGACGGATAAATACCGTATGCAAAAATAGTTTGATATATTGTTTTGAAATTGGTTGTTCTTATATTTCAGTATATCTTCAAGTAAGATAGACTTGATGTATTAATCCTGAATAATTTGGGATGTTTTTCTTACAATTTAAATAAGTGGCAATTGTACATTACATACATGTCAAATTTGAATATTCAGAAACTGAAATTGAGCTGAAAATAGTCATTGTGTGGGAAACAGGTATAGATATAATGGATGTTATGTTTACTGGTCCTCTATAACCTCTATAAACCCATATGAACTGGTTATTTGAATAGTTATCTTCTGTAAGAGCATGAAAGTTTAACAGGAACTGGTTTTTATTTCCTAAGAATGAATTCAGTTCAGTCTGTGTCTCTGTCCACTAACAAACATTTCAACAGGTTAGTGTCATAATCCACGTAGGTCAAAGTCTGCTTTATTGTCAATTCTGCCACATGTACAGTACATACATACAGAGAATTGAAATTGCGTTACTCTCAGACCCTAGGTGCATACAGATAAAACACTAACAGTAGAACGTAAAAATACAGATAAATACAAATCATATATATATATATATATATATATATATATATATATATATAAATGCAACTATTACAAATATACAAATAAGGACAAGTAAAAAATAGATGAAGTAGCATAAGGCACATGGTAGATAGAGTGCAAACCAGTGAAATAAACAAACAGTGCAGATATAATTGGTGTAGTGCAAAAGAGCTTATCAGTCTGTTTAAAGTGACAAAAGTTCAGAGAGCAGTCTTTATTCAAACTGTCAGAAGAGGTAGTTGAATGAGGTCAGTCCAATGCTGTACAAAGTGACTGGTGCTGGTCACAGTGTGTAGTGGGGGGTGGGGGTGGGGGGAAGAGGTGTCAGAGGGTCAGAGTTCAGAGGTGCGTGGGACAAAAGAGGAGAGGGGAGGGGGGGCAGAGTCAGGAGAGAGTTGAGCTTCCTGACAGCCTGATGTATGAAGCTGTCCTTCAGTCTGCTGGTCCTGGCCTGGAGACTCCGCAGTCTCCTCCCTGATGGCAGCAGACTGAAGAAGCTATGTGACGGGTGGGTGGGATCACCTGTAATGCAGAGGGCTTTGCGGGTGAGACGGGTGCTGTAGATGTCCTGGAGGGAGGGGAGAGAGACACCAACAATCTTCTCAGCTGCTCTCACTATCCGTTGAAGGGTCTTGCGGCAGGACGCGTTGCAGGCGCCATACCACACAGTGATGCAGCTCGTCAGAATGCTCTCGATGGTGCCTCTGTAGAAGGTGCACATGATGGGGGCCGGGGCTCTGGCTCTTCTGAGTTTGCGGAGGAAGTAGAGACGCTGCTGTGCTTTCTTGG
This sequence comes from Tor tambroides, assembly GCA_021397915.2. Lineage (NCBI taxonomy): Eukaryota > Metazoa > Chordata > Actinopteri > Cypriniformes > Cyprinidae > Tor > Tor tambroides. The sequence goes on along the minus strand of JAFVLL020041365.1, from coordinate 15,251 downwards.
CCAGTGCTGCAGTGTTGTTAGTCCAGGAGAGGTCCTCTGTGATGTGTACACCCAGGAACTTGGTGCTGCTCACTCTCTCCACAGTCGCACCATTGATGGTCAGAGGAGCATGCTGAGTGTGCACTCTCCTGAAGTCAACAACAATCTCCTTCAGAGAGAGATTGTTGTCACAGCACTACCTGGCCAGGCGGCTCACCTCGCTCCTGTAGTTTGTCTCATCTCTGTTGCTAATGAGACCCACCACAGTCGTGTCATCCGCAAACTTAATAAAGAAGTTGGAGTTGCATGACGTTGTGCAGTCGTGGGTCAGCAGAGTAAAGAGGAGGGGGCTCAGCACACATCCTTGGGGGGCCCCTGTGTTCAGAGTGATGGTGCTGGATGTGTTACTGCCTACCCGTACTGCCTGAGGTCTCCCAGTCAGGAAGTCCAACAGCCAGTTGCACAGCAAAGTATTGAGCCCCAGCTGGACCAATTTGTGAATGAGCTGTTGAGGGATGATTGTGTTGAATGCTGAACTGAAGTCTATGAACAGCATTCTGACATATGAGTCTTTTTTGTCCAGATGTGTGAGTGCTGAGTGGAGGGCAGTGGCGATGGCATCGTCGGTCGAGCGGTTGGGCCGATATGCAAACTGGAAGGGGTCCAGGGAGGGGGGGAGGACAGACTTGATGTGGTGCATGACTAGGCGTTCAAAGCACTTCACTTAGTGAGATGCTGAAAATGTCTGTGAAGACATCAGTGAGTTCCACTGCACAGTCTCTCAGTACACGCCCAGGAATGTTGTCAGGACCCGGAGCTTTGCGTGCAATGAGACATGCATACCTGTATATTCAACTAATTTAGAAAGCAAATGAGGGGGGAAAAGGATATTCAGGAATTGCTGTACCTGTTACTATTTATATAGAAGCATTTGATCAGTTTAGATGAATATTTCTCTCTTTGTTGAATGAGATTCATTAAGTCAAACCAATGAAATGCTCTTTCATGATCTGTATTTTGCTATTTGTTTATCATTGACTGTAAAGGCAGGAAAACGCCTTCAAAAGACTCAGAAATATAGACGATAAATATAGATTTAGAAATGAGCAAAAATTACATGTTCACTTTAAAGATTCATGCAACAGCTCTTAGTTGTACTTCAGATTAATGAATATCTGAGATCATAAAATGTTGATTCTAACTTAAATGTCTCTTTTGTAGATCACACGATGCCACCCTTGTGAGTCCAGGTCCTCCAGCGCTTTACCAACTGAACACAGAAAGATCAGATATTGCTGGGACTGAGAGAAAGCTCAGACGATGGATGTATGGAAGAAGAGACAGAGACAAGCAGAAGAAAGTCATACTGATGGTGGGAGAAACCGGCACTGGGAAAACAACCCTCATCAACACCATGATCAACTGCTTACTGGGAGTGAAGTTTGAGGATGAAGAGTTTTATCAGATCACAGAAGAAGAAGAAGATAAACAGACATGTGTGATCACTGTTTATGAGGTGTTTGTTGAAGAAAACCCAACATCGCTGACCATCATTGCCACTCCAGGATACGGAGACACTGAAGGATACGAGAAAGTGATTTCTGAGTATCTGAGCAGATTATTTTCAGATGAGGATGGGGTTCATTATATTGATGCAGTGTGTTTTGTGATGAAGGCGTCTCAGAATCGACTCTGTGGAAAAGAGCTTTACATATTTCACTCAGTTCTGTCTCTGTTTGGTAGAGATATAGAGAACAACGTAGTGTTTCTACTCACACATTCAGATGGAGGACCTCCAACAGATGCTCTCAATGCAATTAACACAGCAGAAATACCCTGCAGAAAAGATGAAGACAATCAACCTTTTCACTTCTTATTCAACAACCGACAGAAAGAGGAAAGAGATGAAGAGTATGAACATACCTACAGATCAGCCTGGGAAATGGGAGAGGAAAGCATGAATGAGTTCTTCACACTCCTGGAAGAAAAGAACAGAAAAAGTCTTCAGATGACATTAGATGTTCTGAAAGAGCGAAGACGACTGGAGGCCTGTGTCTCTAATCTGAAGGAGCGAATCTCTGAGAGGGAGTTAAAAACTGAAGAACTGATGCAGATTCAGGAAGCCCTCAGACAGAACAGAGACAAGATTCAGAAATGTGAAAACTTTGAGTTTACAGTCAGCAGAAGTTTCAAAGAAAAAGTCACCACAGATGATGAATGGTGGTGGAAGAGAAATGCAACCTGCTGCTCCGTCTGTGAGGAAAACTGTCACGAGAACTGCTGGATGGATATTGATCCCTTCTGGTGTTCAGTCATGAAAAACTACCACTGCACTAAGTGTAGAGGGAAGTGTCATTACAGCAAACACGTCAGACAGAACAGAAAATACATGGTGAAGTCAAAGGATGTTACAATGACATTTGCTGAGCTCAGACAGGAGTATGAACACACTGCTGACCAGCCTGAAACCAGCTTTGACAAAAACAAATATGAAAATATTTCAAACGAACATGAAAGAATCATGAAAGATTCTAAGAGTAAAACAGAAATTGAAGAAAATCTGATCAGTGATTTGGAGAAGATTAAAAATGAAAAGTCCAAACTGCTGCATGAAGCTTATATGACCATCATGAGTCTGTCTAAGATCTCATTAAAAGCAGACAGCGCTTATACTCTTCAACATCTGGATTTCTTGATTCCCCGACTGAAGGAGGAGGGAAGAGATGAATGGATGAAGAACCTGGAGGATCTGAGGAGAACTGGAGAACAGCAGAAAAACAAGGGGGTTTTACGTCACATAATGGATTTTTTTAAGGTCATTTAACTGGTAAAAAGTAATTAATGCAACAAATATGAAAATGCTGAGCAGAACAGATGCTGATCCATCAAAAAAACAAAAACAATTGAAAGGTTCATATTTTGGTTTTGGGAGTCCCCAACAACAGGTTGACATGCATGCATGCTCAAAAAACACTTTCATTGTCTTATAATATGCATTTATTTTTACCTTATTTGCTCAACGACTCCCAAACGATTCGCTCAATGATTCATTTTTCCAAACCCCTCCTCTGCATGACGCTAATCTGCGCTGATTGGTCGATTTCATTTAAAGCAGTGTTTGTGAGAGCAGTGCTGCTTTGTGTACAGCGTTACCGGGCAAACAGATATTTTTACTGCTCCAAAAGCGGCACCTAGTGGCAAAGAATACATTTGCATTTTCATTCAGACCTGCGTGAAATTCAAGTTTTCTCAGGTCTGCGCGCAACAAGTGGGCGGGCAATATGCTAATGTTTGATGTTGAACAGGCTTTTGATTCGTTTTAAAAACGACTCGTTTCAATGATTCAGAGTCGACTCTTTCTTTTGAGAGACAATAACTTTATACACGGTGCACTTTCAGATTTAAAACTTTGCAGGATGTTTTCATTCACTTAGAGCTGTGTTACACACTGCATGAAAGATCATTTTCACAAATCCATAATAGGGGCACTTTAAGTAATATTACAGTGACCAAAGACTCGTTAGGCTTTATCCAGTTTATAAAGTAAATAAAGTAGGCAGGTGCAGATCATTATATTTTGGCATGTACTTAATACTAAGATAACACATTTGGATTTTATTATGGGCTTATTATTTATGTTTTTGTTGTTTTCCCCTAGCAAGATCTGGCAATACGAATGAGTCAAAATGTACCCTGTGATTTTCTGCAACGACTCCACTCTGACACAAGTTCAAATATGTCAACAACAGCTCGCTTCTGTACACATTGCATAGAATTTCTGTAAGTGGGAGTCAGTTTGGTTGTAGAAGTGGTTGTCACTCCCGTAAATGACTGAACTGTGTGTGTACAGAACAGTATTAAGCACCATAAGGAGGTGAATGGACAACTGAATTTAGCTGCAGTGAGTATATTAGTCTTTAAATATATTAAATATTTAGGCACAGTGCTGGCTAAATTGATGCCTCATCTGCTTCGAAGTATGAAATTTAAAAAAAATAAAAAATGTGTCAGAACAAAACATTTGTTTTTTTGTTGTTGTTGTTGTTTTATTAAAACAATATATATTACTATTATACAGCTAAATGCTAAGCTAATTACAGAACGTTTCAAAACTGGCTAAAAGTATGTGAAAGTTTACTCTATTTAATTTACGCGTGAATTTTTGCGTGATGTTTCATCCATGCTATTAGGTGTCACTATAAGAACAAGACATCTACCATATTAACCAGTATTATATAAACAGAACAAATTGGTGTTTGGTGATGAGTTTTTGGCTCAGGGTCTGCATTTACAGTCACACCAGAGCCAGTGTTCAACTGGGATTAGGACTTGGTTTTCTGCAGACCAGTCAAGTTCTTCCACACTGACTGAATCAATCATTTTCTTTTTGAACCTTGTCTTATACACAGAGGCATTGTCATGTTAGAATAGAAAAGGGTCCTGTCCAAACTGTTGCTATAATATTAGAAGCACACAATTTCCTAGAATATCATTATATGCTTTAACATTAAGATTTATACTCATAGAAATTACTAAAGTAGTCAGACCTGTTCATTAGAAGGGGGCGACCCAATACTTTTGGCAATATAGTGTACATTAAACTGTGTAAATACATCTAAATACTATTTCAGAAGCAGATTCCAGAAATGTTTTCTTATGTTGGAATGAAAGACACTAAGTACCGGATGAAGTGCTTCTTATTCATACCCAAAAATACAAAATGGAAGAAAGAGTTAAAACTGAACACAATCTTGCTACTCAAGCTGTGTATGAACATTTTATATATTTATTTGCTTTTTTCAGTGTTGCATTTACTTGTACTTTTACTTTCAATACTTAAGTACGTTTAAGTTGTGGTTGTGTTGTTGCTGAAGTTGATACACTGTAAAACTTTTTCAAAGTTACGGCTTGTTGTAGTCTACTAGTACTAAACCTAAACTGATTCAGGCCGCCACGAATCTGTTGGAAGCTGTAGGGAGGTGCATGGGCGGTTCTAGGATTTCCTCCATTAGACTATTAGACCATTAGATACAAAGATGCAAGTTACTTCAGTAAACAAATTGTATTATTGTGAAGTAAATATACACACATACCCATTAAAGAAGTAACTTAATTAAGAGCAACAAGTGATTTTTCTTTTTCTCGATTTTTCTTTTGTTGTTTGATATTATTAACATAAGAAATGCATTAATGCATTATATTGACGCATATCCAACATTTTCTTAACTGTTTACATTCACTTAAGATGTTAAAGGGTTAGTTCACCCAAAAATGAAAATTACCCCATGATTGACTCACCCTCAAGCCATCCTAGGTGTATATGACTAAATTCATATATGCCTAGGATGACTTGAGGGTTAGAAAATCATGGGGTAATTTTCATCTTTGGGTGAACTGGTGAACTTGGGTTATTCCACTTAAATCAGTGCCTTTTCCACTTAGAGAAAAACATATAATAATAAAATAAGTTTAAACAACATTTTTAAAATATCCATGAAATGAAGACACCTTAAAATGACAAGAAATTGTATTGTGCCATCTCAGTTTATGTAATTTCTTATTATAAAACTGATAGTTCTGGTCCTTGATTCTGATTGTTTGAGCCGCGTTCGAAGCCGTTGTAAAATAACACTACAAACCTACACCTTTGTTTACTTTGTGTGTTGCTCGGCAACCACTTTGTTCCAACCACAACTGTGTCTGAGGAACTACATTGTTTGGTGGAAGAATACTGTTTTTGTTAATATCATTACACTTATTTGCTCTGTTTTATTGTGTAAAACCTTACTAAGTATTACTAAGTACTCCGCTTCACGTCGTGCCTAACAACGCCCCTTAGCTGTTATAAATTCACTAAACCATGGCTTCTTGGGGCTTATTGCTTTATTTTAATGACTATTTTCCATATGTCATGTTTTGAGATTTTTGTAACCCTCTTACAGACACAAGCGTTACTATATACTATAGTTTTAATTAGAGCTATGTGATAGCAAAGACTATAGAATACCCAAGACGTGTCACTCGTATAGTTTTGAATGGGGAAAAATGCAACGCTCAATATGGCCGCTCTATCGAACGAAGCCCCGCCTTCTAAGCAAAAGAGCCAATCGCTAATCGGTAAAGTCAGCGCGTCACTGCAGCTGCCGTTAGAAATCCCGGTTGCTATAGAAACATTCAGCGCTCTGGGACTGCGCATGCGCACTGGCTGATCTAGCCTGAGAAATACGCTTTTTTAACGCTATTTGATCAAAATAAACAACACTTATGATACAGTTGTTGTCCGATTTCATTGGTGATTTCAAATATGAAATTTAATCTTAAGCTTTGCGAACAGTTTTCGAGAATTTGATGATTCCCCATTCAAAGAGATAGGAGTTGCACTTGGATGCCTGAGAGGCGTTTCAAAGATGGCCGCCGAGTGACATGACTTGTCTTAAAGAGACTTTGGTGATAGTTTTCACATATATGGACAGAATTTCTGTCCTTCTTGTCACTGGGATTGTTTCAATTTTGGAATTTTATTTATTTATTTATTTATTTTGACAATGTCCTGCTTTGTTGTGCTGTAGCCTATAGGCAAGGTTAATACATTTAAAAGTCTAGTTATGAACAACAAGGATACAAAATTTGTAGCTGTTTTTTTTTTTTTTGGTTGTTTAAAATACATCATTAATTATGTCATTGTGTGCAGCTTGGACGTGGCGTCCGTCAAAAATAGACTAGGCACCTTGACAGTGCTCTCACTCTTCAACATCTGGATTTCTTGATTCCCCGACTGAAGGAGGAGGGAAGAGATGAATGGATGAAGAACCTGGAGGATCTGAGGAGAACAGCAGAAAAACAAGGGGGCTTTACGTCATCTGATGGATTTCAGTTTTGTTTTGTAAAAAATAATAAACCAAAAGTCCAGGGTTTTGTGACCTTAGCGAGCGGGATGGATTATAGCGTGGTAGAAGACTAGTTAGGTACACAGGAGCTGAACCATTTAGGGCCTTATAGGCAAGTAATAATATTTTGTAACTGATACGGAACTTGATAGGTAGCCAATGCAGAGACTGTAAAATTGGGGTAATATGATATAGTTAATATCAGTAATACACAGCACGCACAATACAAGGTAGTGGTCATTAACATCATCACTTTGAGGTACAGTATCTATATCAGTAAGATCAATTCCATGCGATATAATTAAATATAGCATGTGATTAAAACAATGCATGGGCCCGGTGGTGTTTTGTTGGCTCCTAAAGAATTTATTAGGTCAGTAAACCCAAGTCTTAACACATTATTTGTATTATCAACGCAAATGTTAAAATCTCCGACAATCAGCACTTTATCAGTACTAGTCTAGTGTTCCCTCATAGCTGCACACATGCAAAATTGAGTTGGGAAAGCCATTGGATTGAACCAGGGCCGGCCCAAGCCTTTATGGGGCCCTAAGCAGAATTTTATTTGGGGGCCCCTCGGTGCCGCCAATATGACTGGTTATTGTCAAAGCTTGATTATTCACACACTATAAATCTAACACACCTATTATCTGTTTTGTTTGTTGTTACATCATACCATTGTCTGCCTGCATGTTTTTACACTTCTGTGATTTTTAATTGTAACAGTTGCAAACTTACAGTGGTCAGGTGTTAATTTTTACTTTAACATTCAAAGTCTTAGGCCTGGTTTCACAGACAGGGTTTAGACTAAGCCAGGATTAAGCCATAGTTCAATTAGGACATTTAAGTGATTTTTATAAACATGCCTTACAAAAATGCATTACTGGTGTTCATCTTAAGACAAAACAAAGGCACAAACATGTTTTAAGATCAGTGCAAGTTTCTTTCAGTTGAAAAAGCTCAGACTTAACATTTTAGTCTAGGACTAGGCTTAAGCCTTGTCTGTGAAACAAGAAACCGGGGGTTAAAGTATTAAGTGGCATACTTAATGTGTTGAAAATAGCTAAATAAACCAGCAGACAATGCATTTACAGAACAGAATGTTATTTTAACAACATAAATATTAATCGAAGTTGTACTTTTATTACAAGTCATACTTTTTATAATAAATATTAAACACAACAGAGCATCTGTACATAGAAAACAACTTCTCTTAATTTATATCTAGCTAATTGAGGCATAATGACGCAAAATGTAGGCTGAGGTAAACAATGTTAAGCTGTTATCCGTTTATGAAACAGAAGCTTATTTTTATTACAAAAATATATACCCAGGAAAGTTATTTTTACTGATCTGACCGGGGGTGCATTTCCCAAAAGCAACTGTGGTCGCAAGGTCTGTCGTTACAAATAGAGTTCAATGGAAATAACGATGGTTTTGAGAAATGCACCTCTGATTTGTGCCACAAAACCCCCATGTTGAATTTGTCCCCCCTCCACCCCCAAAACGCGATCGATTTTAACCCTTTGACGCGCCGCGCTTTAGCTGGAACTGAGCCAGAGAAAGACGAGCTCAAGAAAAATATAAAAAGAAAGACGCGCTCTGTGCTTTTCATATTTCATAACTGTTCAGTGTTTTAAACCAAATACTGTTTATTTTAGGTTTCAGACATTTAAATACACTTCAGATAAGTAAAAAAAAAAAAGACATTTAAGTTGTTAAATAGGCTACACGCTGATTTCTATGGAAAGCGGCAATAATAATCCTTTCAATTAATGGACGACAAATCCTATCAAATACTCATTGTGTTGGTTACTATAAAGTTTACACTGTTTTTCTCCCAGACCACTTACTTTCATGTATTTCGGGAGAAATAGGTGAATTTACGTGATGTTAATCAGACAGATCCACACGGCAGCGTCCGGCGCATATTATCAACATACTCATTATTGTGCCTGCATGACACGTCGCTATGGAAATAATAAAATGATATGTATAGAATATTTAATTATTTAATATTGCACTTTTGTATAATTACCACTGTCCATTGACATATATATCGTTTAATATAAAATAAAAATAAAAAGTAAATAACGTCATTCATGTGGCTCTACTTCCGGGGGGGCCCTCTGGTGCCCACGGGGCCCTAAGCAGCCGCTTAGTTCGCTTATGCCTTGGGCCGGCTCTGGATTGAACTATAGTTCAAGCGAAAGAATGCTCAGGCAAAGCGCTGTAGAGTTGGTGTCGCTATCCACCTTTTTCTTCAACGCGGAAGTAAGCCTATGGGTGAGATTTCCGGTTCATTAGCTGCTATCGGTAAATAATGAGGAGAATAACAACGTGCAGTAAACGCTAAAACTGTTTGCTCTACAAACCAGTGTGTTCATAATTAAGATAATACATTAAAATAATATGATAAGACACACCAATTTTCAATATCAAGCAGCAAAACCAACTGTTTTGTACAGCTAAAAATAGCTGGACGCGGATGAGACCAGAAGCCAGACCCATAGAATTTACAAATGGCCACGCCCATTTTTACAACAACAAAAATTGGATAGAGTTAGAACCGGTGAATGCGGTTTACAGGTTTCATAGAAACGTACTTTTTATCCATTTAAAAAAATTCATCCTAACTGAATAAAAGTATTAATTTCTTTCAAAAAAAAAAATAAAAATAAAAATTACTGACCTCAAACTTTTGAATAGTGGTTTATATTGTAACACAAAATTTTTAATTTAAGTTTTTTGTTTTTAGTCATATTTTGAATTATTTTTTTATTTTTATATTTTCTGTTTTTATGGTAATTTTAGTTAAAATTTTAGTAATTTTGTTGAGTTTGTCATTTGCATTTTTTTAAAATATGTCTGTGTAGTTTTTAGTTTTTATTTTTGTTTCAGTTTTAATTGTTTATGTATATAGTGACCATGGTGTTACTGTGCTTGATTGGCCAGCAAACTCACCAGACCTGAACCCCATAGAGAATCTATGGGGTATTGTCAAGAGGAAGATGAGAAACAGTGGATCTAACAATCCAGACGAGCTGAAGCTCAATAGTGCCTCAGCAGAGCCACAGGCTGATCTCATGCCACGCCTCACTGATGCTGGAGTTTGTGCTAAAGGAGCCCCGACCAAGTATTGAGTGCAGAAATGAACATACTTTAAACAACTTGAACTTTTCTGTTTTGCAAATCCTTTTTTTGATTGATCTTAGGAAATATTCTAATATTTTGAGATACTGATTTTTGACTTTCATGAGCTGTAAGCTCTAATCATCAAAATTAAAACAAAAAAAACTTTTGAAGTGTTTTACTTTACATGTAATGAATCTAAAATATATGAAAGTTTAACTTTTTGAAATAAATTACAAGAAAAAATGAACTTTTTCACCATATTCTAATTTATTGAGATGCGCCTGTATATAATATGAAATATAAGAATATAAATATATAAATCTATATACATTTACATTACATTTACATTTAGTTTTTTAGCAGACTTACAAATGAGGACAATAGACAATATACAGACCAACAACAAATAAAAGTGAGAAACAGAATACAACAAAGGAAAAAAAAACAAAAACAAAACAAAAAAAACCCCAATATAAATTAATGATGAATGATGCATTTATATAGCGCTTTACTAAATGGGAAATATCAACACGTTTTGAAATTTAAATAATTACAAAATTACAAACAGAAAACAATTCAGGGCTGAGCTTCTGCAGGACAAACTAAAACAATATAAAAATATACATGTAAATATTTTCAAAATAATGTGTGTGTGTGTGTGTGTTTATATATATACATAATAAATATTATGTAATCAAATATTTTGGATGTGATTAATCGTTTGGCAGCACTAACAACAACTATTTTATTATTTTCTATATAACATTTATTTTATGTTTTTTCAGTAAAATGATTTTTTCAAGTTTTGTTGTTTTAGTTTATATAATTGTCACGTTTCTAAAAGTGATATTAAATCATATGAAATCAAATTTGTTTACATTTTAAAGCGTGCGTGGTGTTAAAACCATGGTAAATCATTTTGGGCCTTTTATTATGAAAAACAAGACAAACGTTCAGTTGAGAATAATATCAAACAAAAAAAAAACAAACGAAAAAAAGTTAAATGTGTACAAAATACACGAATTAAAAATGTAAAGCGTACAAAGTATAAAAAGTATTCAGAATAGTAATAGTAAATGTTATTTTGTCGGAAACTGTGGTTGCCGTGGTGATCGTGTGAGGGGCGGGGCCCGCCGCGCCACATCCGCTCATCTCCAACCCGGAAGACCATGATGCGCGATCCCTTGGCGTTTTTTCCGTGAGAACCGCTTTGATCGGACACACACACGCACACACAGAGAGAGAAAGCGTGTGGAGGATGGAGGTAAGAAGACAGAGCTGGCGGCAGAAGTGCTAGAAGTCCAAAACAAACACCCCAAACTCCGCCAGTCTCGCGACAAACCCCGCTTCCGCTCTGAACACGACCAGAGTTACGACTCTTCTCCAAACACACTCTCACCTGAACACACGAGCCTCACTGTTATTACACCCGCTGACACACACATACTCGTCTGGTGTGAGCTAGAACATATCATCTAATTTAAAGTGTTGTAGAAATAAACTGGTGTGTGATACGGAAACACGTAATGTTTATACTCTTCATTAGGCCATAGGACAAACCATTAGCGCTTGAGTGTGGGGGGGTTGTGATACATCTAATAACTAATAGTGCTGTTTTCAATCTGTTCACTTTAGTTCTGTATATTTACGATGTTTTAATCCCGTTAGGTGTAAAAACAGAAGGTCGCTCGTTTAAAGTTCACTATTGGACGCAACCCCCCCGCTCGCGTTGTTTTGGTCGCGTCTCGAATCCGTGATTCCGGATCGATTGCGGTTCCTGCGGTGCTGAGCTCAGCGAGAAAACATCGCGTGCATCTGTTTATTCACTGCCGCTTTTCAGACGCGTTCGGTTCGTGATAACAGCTGATCGGTGTCGGTGTGTGTGTGTGTTAACCGGCAGCGGACTGTGTATTTGTCACGTGCTGTCATTCATGTCGACGCGGGCTTGAGTCGGAGTCTCCAGACGCGATCGATTCGCTGTGTCCTTCTGTCGTGCGAAGACGCTAATCTATCCTCGGTAGTGTTTTCAGAATCGCGAAGGTGGTAGTTTTAGTTGTGATCGGTACCGTTATCGCAGTGCGCCTGGAGCCGAACGGAATGATCGAACGCGCGCGTCCCGGTCGGCCTTCGTGACGTCACGCCGCTTCGTTGTTTGTCTTTTGACAGATGTACCGCGGTCACACGCGCTCTCGCGCCCGTTAGTTTGACGTTTCCCGGGTTTTAGCTCTCGGTGTCGGTCTGAGGCATGGACCTCAATTTTTACTCGGATCTGTCGGACGGAACCGGGCAGCCCGGTGACCCGGAGTTCTTGGATCCTCAGGCGTTTAACGGATTTGACGCCGTTCAGAAGGTGACCAGCCCACCTCACCATATATATAAAGTGTTTTGAAAGTCATTTTTGTTAAAAAAAAAAAAAAAAAAAAGTGTGTGTGTGTATATATATATATATATATATATATATATATATACATACATACACAACACACACACATATATTATGTAAACAAAAACTTTTATTTTGGACGTGATTAATCGCAATTAATCGTTTGACAGCACTATATATATATATATATATATATATATATATATATAAAACCTTGCTATGTGTACTGCCTTAGGCTAACTGAGACTTGTTATAGCACTTGCATTTTATTACTCTTTTGTTGGTTTTGATTGCTTCTGTTGTCCTCATTTGTAAGTGGCTTTGGACAAAAGTGTCTACTAAATGTAAAATGTAATGGTACAGGGAGTTGGTGCAAGCAATTATATAATATTTACGTGCTACTTGAAAGGATACAGAGGTAAAAACGTGATATAACCATGGTGGTAGTTAGTGAACCCCAAAAAGTTTAGTAGTAAAACATGATTATTTTAAATTAGTTTATACCGGACTGCACATGATCAAATTCTAGATAGGTTTATCTTCATATTAGGGAAGTTATTCGGCAGATCCAGCTGACTGTGTGTTTGTGTGGTCCTCAGTTCCCGGGAGGAAGTGACAGCTACCTGGCCATCAGCGGCGAGGCGCATCACTTCCTGAGCTCCTCAGAAGTGCGACTGTCCTCCAGCTTCCCCGCCGAGGTCAGGACCCGTCTCAGCTCATGCTGTCGTCCACCGTATTCACATTAAAACGTTTAAGAGCCAGAATCTGAAAGGATATTAAGATATCTTGAATACTAATTCAGTTACAAACATGCCAGCTTTAGGGGAAAAAGTGCTTTTCACAATTTTGAACTGTTACCATTGACATATAATGCATCAAAGATTGCTGAAGTCAACGCATTTTACTAATAGAGCTGCCGATCATAATGATGCTGCCACTGGGCTCCAACTTTCTCAGTCGCTCGCACGAGCACAGGATTTCGTTTGCTGCATCAATGCATGCTGATGAACATTAATCATAGTTTATAGTTACATGGTAACAAAATGGTTAACATTCAACCCGTCCTTTTCCTCAGTAGCCTAGCATTATTTGTGAGCGGAGTTCCTCTTTTGCTGTGATATAAGTTGGGCTTTGGATGCTTTCGCTTTCGCGATCTTGTCACGTTTTACAAGAACAGATAATTGTCTGTTTTGCTTACATCTATACACCTTTCACTTTTTAAGACTAAAACAAAAGATGGATTCATTGTTATTCTTAAAAAGCACAACAACAATGAAGCAGTACGATACAATGACAAACTAGCTTGCATAAGGTTTATTAACAAAAACTAATAAGACGAGGCATGGCATACACCACATGCTGTATTATACACCGACTAATAAATCACAGAGTGCTTAGCAAACACTGAGGAATCAGATCAATAAATAAATAAATAAAAAAGAGAGCCTCCATAGCGTAACGTAAGATAAACAGCAAAGATATCAAGCTATTCAAAATGAAAACAAAAAGAAAAGTAAAACTAAACTGGCTGTGGTGACAGTGCTTGCATGTTTTGTTTTGTTTTCCACAAGAACACCATCATGTTCACCTTCTCTGGTTTAAGAAGAGGTCTTATACTTTACTTTACTTTAGCTTGAAAACCAAATCCTCCGTCCGCCATCGTTTCCTTAATATTCACATCATTTTTTACCACGCACCTTCACACTAAACGCGGCGAGTATAACCCAGGCTCTACACCTGAAGCGCTCATATATATATATATATATATATATATATATCAGGGGAAGTTTCTGAAATTTGTTTGATTTGGCAATGAATGTCCCAAAAAAAGATTCATTTGAAGAGCATTCATGCAGCTCTTTGCATTAAAACAGCAGTGCATCACTGTATCTCAAGCTCCAGAAAGGAGCAGATATGTTGACAAACAAACAGTTTGAAAGCAGATTTGTTGTATTATTACACTGTTGTTCAAACGTTTGGGTTGGAAAGATTTTATAATGTTTCTTAAAAAGAAGTCTCTTCTGCTCATCAAAGCTTTCTTTGATCAAAAATACTGTAAAAACATAGAAATATTCTTAGAAATTAAAACAGCTGTTTTCTATGTGAATGTGTTAAAATATCATTTATTTCTGTGATCTGCAGCTGTATTTTCAGCATCATTACTCCAGTCTTCAGTGTCACATGATCTTCAGAAATCATTCTAATATGCTGATTTGCTGCTCAAGAAACATTTCTGATTATTATCAATGTTGAAAACATTAATATTTTTATGGAATCTGTGATATATTTTATTTTTCAGGATTCACAGATAAATATAAAGTTCAGAAGAACAGCATTTATTTGAAACAGAAATCTTTAGTAACATTATAATGTCTTTACTGTCACTCTTGATCAGTTTAAAGCGTCCTTGCTGATCTAAGCGTTTGGTTTTAAGGATGTTTTTGGGTTTTGAGTTGAGTTCTGGTGGTCTGGTGTCTGCAGACGTTTCACACTCCCAGCCTGGGCGATGAGGATCTGGATCTGGACCCGGACTCGGCGCTGGGCGTCTCTGATGTTGTGTCTGATTTCGGAGAGCTGGGCGACGGCGGGCCGGCTGGTGTTCCCGGGAACGCTGTGGTTGGAGCAAACGATCCGTCATTCGCCTCCACCTTCGTCAACACACCGTCACAGAGTCTGGAGCACCTCAGTCTGATGAGCCAGCAGAGCGGCGGACCCATGCTGGGATCTGCACTGGGAATGGTGCGACACACACTCACAGACACAGACACACATACACACACTCACAGACACAGACACACATACACACACTCACAGACACACACACACACACACAGACAGACACACATACACACACTCACAGACACACA
>JAFVLL020041364.1:0-25699 GCA_021397915.2 Tor tambroides | reverse complement strand
ATTCTCTGGTTTGATGAACCTCAATTCCAAGCATAATGTTTGAGGGAAACCAGCTCTGCCCATCACCTGCAGAGTACCATCCAAAGAGTAAAATGTGGTGGTAGCAGTTTCATGCTGTGGGGCTGTTTTTCAGCAGCAGGGACTGAGGGACCCATCAGAGTAGAAGAAAAGCTCAATGCACCAAAATACTGAGATAGCCTTAATGAAAACCCAGTCCAGAGCATTCAGAACCTCAGACTGGGCAGAAGGTTTATCTTCCAACAGGACAATGACCCTAAAAACACAGCAAGAGTGGCTTATAGATAACTCTGTGAATGTCCTTGAGTGGCCCAGCCACAGCCTGGGCTTGAATCCAATCAAATATTTCTGGAGAAACCTGAAAATGTGCATCTGCCCCCATCCAACCCGACAGAGCTTGAGAGGTGAAGAGGTGAGGAGAAGAATGGCAGATAATTGCCAAATGCTGATGAGCAAAGCTTGTCGCATCAAACAAAAAAGACTTGAGGATAATGGTGCTTCAGCTAAGTACTGAGTTAAGGTTTTGAATACTTATGCAATGTACTTATTTCAGATTTTTTATTTTCTATAAATTTACAAAGTTGTGACAGTTCTGTATTTGCTTTGCAATTATGGTGTATGGAGTGTAGATTCATGTGGGAAAAAAGTAATTTAATGCAGTTTAACATAAAGCTGCAACATAACAAAACGTGAAAAAAATGAAGAGGTTTGAATACTTCCGCAAGGCCCTGTGCATATACTTTCCTTTTTTATATTCTCTATATGTCACTATATAGGCCATATGTATGTGTGAATGTAGGCTGTAGAAGATAACATATGTAAAAAAAAAAAACATTTTTCTTCAAAATATCTTTTTATTTTCCTCAAAAGAAAGATTACAGGTTTTAAACACCATAAGGGTGAGCAAATAATGACAGAATTTTTATTGTCCCTTTAATGTTTTTTTTAATTATATGGAATATTATTTTTTTAAGCTGCAACATATAACTTTATAAGGTTAAAAATAAACAAAAATCGGTTACTGAGCAAGTAGATGAGACATCATCAGTGTTGCGTGGTTACGTCATGTCTCTAAACAGCTACTATGGCCTGTGTGGGTGTAATGTTTGTAGCTTGTTCTTACAATGCTTGAATTTAAACTTGTCATCTAGATGGCTGCGTTCATCAGTAAAGTTCTAAACGGCAATCACTGTTAACATTTGCGGAATCGCCTGCTGTCAAAACCAGGTTGCAGAGAGCCATCAGTCAAAAAGGGACAGTGACAGAACCCGTGCTGGTAAATATCGCATTGCTTGTGATTAAATAAGCTGAAGTGATAATAATTTAAGTACAAGATCTGAAGGGATAAAGACTTCTTGTTGTTTTTTTCCCATTTTGCTATGGTCAGTCAGGTAAATTGCATTTTCTGTATCTGATCTTACTGAGCATTCTTTAAAAAAATAAACATTAGTAACGTGATTTATTTTAAAACATTTAAGTTTTTATTTGGTCAGAACAAACGTGACAGTTGTGTTACTCGGATATATGCCTAGTAGGATGTATGTGGATGTAAAATGACAGATCCGCTCTGTGGTGATCCCATGTATTAACGTGCCCCTATTATGGATTTTTGAAAATTACCTTTCATGTATAAAACATCTCTAAGTGAATGAAAACATCCTGCAAAGTTTTAAATCTTAAAGTGCACCGTGTATAAAGTTATTGTCTCTCAAAAGAAATAGTCGACTCTGAATCATTGAAACAGTATGTAGGTAGGCAGTAGGTGCCGCTTTTAAAAGCTCACAAACACTGCTTTAAATTAAATCGACCAATCACCGCAGATTAGCGTCACGCAAAGGAGGGGTTTGGAAAAATTAATCATTGAACGAATCGTTTGGGAGTCGTTGAGCAAATAAGGTAAAAATAAATGCATATTATAAGAAAATGAAAGTGTTTTTTGACCTTGCATGTCAACCTGTTGTTGGGGACTCCCAAAACCAAAATATGAACCTTTCATTACCCATAATAAGGGCACTTTAAAAAAATAAAACTCACTTTACACAAGTCACAAAGTAACTTGCATTTTTATGTTTCAACAGAAAAGGCCATAGAGAGGCAAAAGGTATGTAGGACCTACTGCAGCTTCAATGAAATGACACTCTGAATAAGAAACTAAAACTGCCAGTAGATGGCAGCAAATGACTGAATGAGTCATTCATTCTTTTGAATCAATCAATACAATAGTTCTGCTGTTGCTTTATAGTAGGGCTGTCAAATGATTAATCGCGATTAATCGCATCCAAAATAAAAGTTTTTGTTTACACAATATATGTGTGTCTTCTGTATATATTTATTTTGTATATATAAAGACACACGCATACAGTATATATTTTGAAAATATTTACATGTATTTAAAAGTTTATATTTATATTCATATAATTTATATTATATAAAAATATATTTAATATATAAATATAACATGTTTTTCTTAAATATATACATGCATGTGTTTGTATTTATATATACATAATAAATATACACAGTATACACACATATATTATGTAAACAAAAACTTTTATTTGGGATGCGATTAATCGCGATTAATCGTTTGACAGCACTACTTTATAGGTAACATTTTTTGTTGGCAAACTGAGCAAAAACATACAATTTTGTGTCTAAAATATAATATAATATTAATAAAAGATAATATTAACTTCTTATTTATTGAACTGTTGTATAAAATCAATATAACATTTTGCACTTGTGCTACTCGGGACAAGCTCTTGTGTGATACTGCACTCGTTGCTCTTGTGAAAATGCTTAACTATATCATATAATATATAAATATGAGACAAAAACTCATACAGGGGCATTTTTGCACCAATAGCTTGATTTTTAGGGGCATATAATTACGCAGCAAGTTGTGCAACCTGCGTCACATCGCGTCATATTGCGGGTGCATTAATTGCGTTAATAATTTTAATGTGTTACCTATTTTTTCCCCATAACTAATTAATTAACACGTTAATACTTATATATGTATATTGATGGGTGACATGAATGGAGATGGCTCCAGATCAGCGATGTAGTATTTGGTTTCCCAACAAGGTCCATCGCTCAACCCAAAATAAATTTGCTGAATGCAGAATAAACTGTATTTTCCCTGCGCTCAAACCTGCCAATCTAAAGGAAACGCCGTGTATGGCGTTTGAGGTAATTTGTGAATTAGCATAATTATAGTCTAAATAAAACAATTTGCAACTGTTACTATTATTACACTTGTATACAAAACTTTGTATTATGCTTGTTATAGAGTGTGTGACATCACATGAACTACCACCGGTGGCAATAGAGACAGAGCGCATTTAGGCCCCCGCCCCCCAAACAATCCAGAGCTCTCCATTGGCTTTGTATTGCGGGAAGCTGCCTCCTTGTCATTTCTGACTTATAACAAAAAACAGAATGATGTCTAAAAGCTCCTATGTGACAAGGTGTACAGTAAACAAGCTAAAAAAAAACAGAACTACGTTTTTATAAGCTGTTGACACCAAAAAATGAGCATTTAAGGACACAAATATTTGTAGATGTCAGGGTATTTCACATTGGGCCATCCAGTTGGATCATTTCTCACTCAAAAGGAAGGTAAGGAAAAAGGGCACTGACATCTACCAATAAAATGTAGTTTCTCAATATATCTCCTCCTCTCAGGTTCACATAGGGTGGTGAAATAATCCTTTGACATAGTTAAAAATAATGAATGGTTCCTGTCGTGATTACATTTCCCTCCAGTGGGCGCAGTTCTCAGAGTAATATGACACATTGTGCTCTACTTTTGTGTCCTTAAACGCTCGTTTGGCAAATCATGCTCTCATGGCTGGCCAGTCAGTCGGTCAAAACTTGTTAAGTTTCTGAGGGGAGCTCAGAGACTAAATCCGCCTCATCCTCATACTGTGCCGACTTGGGACTTATCTATAGTCCTCAGGGCCCAATTGGTCCCTCCCTTTAAGCCACTCCAGTCGGTTGACTTGTGGCACCTTTCATTTAAGACCGCCCTCCTTTTGATATTAGCGTCGGTCAAGTGAGTAGTTGACCTGCAAGCACTGTCAGTCAGTGCCTCATGCCTTGAGTATACTGTAGGCCTACTGACTGTAAAGTCGTCCTCAAACCAAGACACTGCTATGTGCCTAAGGTGCTCTCAACCCCGTTCAGAGCACAGGTCATTACCCTTCTCGCTCTTCCCAATTCAGAGGATGAGCAGGGTCCCAATCCACTCTACCTGGTTCAGGCTCTTAGAGTATATGTTGAGTGCTCTGGGCCATTTCGGCACTCAGAGCAGCTTTGTATGCTTCAGAGGCTGCTCTAAGGGGCTACCGGTTACTGTCTCGCTGGAAATTTGATGCTATAGCCCTGGCTTATGCCTCAGAGGGCTTACAGTGTCTTATCGGGGTGAGGACCCACTCCACCAGGGGGGATGCCCTCCTCCTGGGCATTGTCCAGAGGGATTTCTATTGATGATATCTGTGCAGCTGTGGACTGGTCGTCATCGTCAACCTTTACAAGGATTTACAACTTAGAGTGACTTAGTCCTGCACTTGCTTATAGCACGGCACTATTGGATGCATTCCCCATAAGCGTGTTTAATGCAACGGGAGAGACCGTTCGATAGGGAACGCTCCAGTTACTAATGTATAAGCTTGGTTTCCTAAGATAAGGGAACGAGCATTGCGTAAGGTGCTGTGCTATAAGTCTGCACGCGAGTCGATGGCTGTTGCTGACAGTCAATAGATTCTGATGAATGGAGGTTTGAGCTGACTTATATAGCAGTCTGCTCCTCCACTTTTGGCAGGTTGTAGTGCCATTTGTTCGTGCAGTTACATGAACGTGAACAAATGAGGCTTCAGTATCAGAGTAAACAGGAGTTTCCCCCAGAAGCGTGTTAAACGCAACGCTTGTTCCCTTATCTCAGGGAACCAAGGTTACGTTAGTAACCGGAGCATTTGCAATCTGTTAGCCTTTATCTCGTATTGCTGGCTTTTTTGTGTTTGTTTGTTGTTTATGTTTAAATATTTTAAATTTGTTATAAGATATGTGTATGTGTCTGTTAATTATGTTTAATTTATCTAATGTTGGTAATTATTTTATGTAATTGTTTGTAATCTCTTGGCAATGTTCTTTTTGTATTTATTGTTTGAGCATTTGATTAAATTTTATCATTGTTCCCTGATGACAAAAATTCCTATTTTACAGATGTAAAGTCTGGATGAGCCATATAGTTGCCTTTTGTTCTGAAGGAATACAGTATGTTGAAGTGATTTTGATTGACGTAAATCAGTGAGAAACATGGCCGGTCAAGGTACAATAAACTACAAATGATTTTTGATTCTATTTTTAATAACTATTTTATCATAAAAATGCTAAAATGCAAGATGTAATTCTCATTCATCTCAAACCACTTGGGCCATTAAAAAGTAACAAATATTTTAATCTCAATGAAATGTCAGTGATACTTAATGCTAAAACTGTGAGTTAAGATATTTACACTGAATTAGAATACAGAAGTCATACAGTAAATACGTTTCTCTTTCCTTTAATTTCCAGATTAAATGCTAATAAATATTTGGTTTTCCTGACATTTGTTTATGTTATATATGTTTATAGACCTATCTTTAATTCCTAATTTTCTCAGAAACAGGACAAATATTAAAGTACTCCGCAGGAATCGTCATAGCTGTCTTGCTGACCCATGAATGTGTTGTGGAAACACTTGATTTCCCAGAAACAAGTATAGATTTAAAGGTAGGTGAAGGTTTACTGCAGGAACAAAAATAAAAACAAAAAACTATATATGAAAACAAACAAACAAAAAACATTCTTATAATGTCCCAATAATATATTAATTTTTCATTAAGAATAGTTGCACATTAAAAGCACATTTAAATATTTAACAAAGTTTATAGCAATAAAACAAGTCTCCTTTATTTATATAGCGCTTTTAACAATATGGATTGTGTCAAAGCAGCTTTACAGTATCAAATAGGAAAATAGTGTGTCAATAATGCAAAAGGACAATAGTAAACACTAAATTTTCAGTTAAAGGCAGTTTATCATTGAATTCAGTGATGTCATTTTCTAGCTCAGTTCAGTTTAAATAGTATCTGTGCAATCAGTTCGATGATATAGCTGGAAATTAAGTGTCCCCAGCTAAGCAAGCCAGAGGTGACAGCAGCAAGGAACCAAAACTCCATCAGTGACAGAATGGAGAAAAAACCTTGGGAGAAACCAGGCTCAGTCGGGGGGCCAGTTCTCCTCTGGCCAGACGAAACCAGCAGTTCAATTCCAACTGCAGCAAAGTCAGATTGTGCAGAGGACTCATCTGGTTCCCGTGGTCTTGTCCCGATGGCCGTCTAGGTGACGAGGTCTTCACTGGGGATCTGTCTCTGGGGCTCATCTAGTTGTCCTGGTCTCCGCTGACATTCAGGGCAGTCGAGGTCATCTCTAGGTGCTGATCCACCATCTGATCTGGATACGGACTGGATCCGGGTGACTGCAGTGACCATCTGATCTGGATACAGACTGGATCTGGTGGCTACGGTGACCTCAGCATAAGAAAGAAACAGACTAATATTAGCGTAGATGCCATTCTTCTTAAGATGTAACAAGTACATTGGGTGTTGTGGGAAGTGTTCCTGGTTCCGGTTGACCTAATTAATGCAGCCTAACAATCCTTTAACGGATTTGAATATTAGAAACGTATTGGTGTGTTATGTGTAAGCCAGGTTAAAGAGATGGGTCTTTAATCTAGATTTAAACTGACAGAGTGTGTCTGCCTCCCAAACACTGTTAGGTAGATAATTCAAGAGTTTAGGCACTAAATAGGAAAAGGATCTGCCGCCCGCAGTTGATTTTGATATTCTAGGTATTATCAAATTGCTAAAGTTTTGAGAACGCAGCGGACGTGGAGGACTATAATGCGATAAAAGCTCGCTCAAGCTAAACCATTCAGGGCTTTATAAGTAATTAGCAAGATATTAAAATCTATACGATGTTTAATAGGGAGCCAGTGCGGTGTTGACAGAACTGGGCTAATATGGTCATACTTCCTGGTTCTAGTAAGAACTCTAGCTGCTGCATTTTGGACCATCTGGAGTTTGTTTATTAAGTGTGTAGAACAACCACCCAATAAAGAATTACAATAATCTAACCTTGAGGTCATAAATGCATAAATTAACATTTCTGCATTTGACATTGAGAGCATAGGTCGCAATTTGGATGTATTTTTGAGATGGAAAAATGCAGTTTTACAAATGCTAGAAATGTGGCTTTTAAAGGAAAGATTGCTATCAAATAGCACACCTAGGTTCCTAACTGATGACGAAGAATTAACAGAGCAGCCATCAAGTGTTAGTGTTCTAGGTCCGATAATTAACCTCTGTTTTTTCAGAATTTAGCAGTAAGAAATTACTTGTCATCCAGTTTTTTTATATTGACTATGCATTCCGTTAGTTTTTCATTTTGGTATTTTTCACCAAGCCGTGAAGAGCTGAGTATCATCAGCATAACAGTGAAAGCTAACACCGTGTTTCCTGATGATATCTCCCAAGGGTAACATGTAAAGCGTGAAAAGTAAAGGCCCTAGTACTGAGCCTTGAGGTACTCCATACTGCACTTGTGATCAATATGATACCTTTTCATTCACTGCTATGAATTGCGGTGGCGATGGCGGTCAGATATGTACGATTTGAACCATGTTAACGCACTTCCACTAATGCCAACAAAGGCCACGTATACACTACAGCTAAATTCGGTTGTCAGTTCACCTTTTACTCCTTAATCGCGTTCTGTACACACATAATTCACTAAAATACGGGAGTGACAACCGCATTCCACAACCGCATTAACTCCCGAAAAATACAGGTAGTGACAACCGCATTTACAGAAATTCTACGCAGTGTGTATGGAACTGAACTGAACAACTAATTGTTAATGACATATTTGAACGTGCATCAGTGTATTCGTCTGTATGTGAGATGCAAGAAAATAACAGTGAATAACAGTGAAAGAAGTCTTAACTTAGCACGGGGTTAGCTGCGCTCATGAGCCGTCCGGTAAAGTGACAGTGTTGCCAGATCTTCATAGAAAACAAACAAACAAGGAGAAAACTTGAACTAAAACACCCAAATGCTTTGTTTTATAACACCAAAAAAATCATATATCTCATATCCGTGACAGACCACTTTATTAACTTAATAACGTACCTATCTTTATGAGCTAAGACCAAACAACATGCCTGAAAGCACTTGTAAATATGAGGACATGGCAACATTGCAAGACAACGCTCTCTAAAGCAGCCTCCCGAGCAAAAACAACACACAGCACGTCTATCAGCGGTAGTTTAGTTAAAATCGGCTGACAAAAAGAGTCTTTAGTCAAAAAATGGCACATAACAAACGACTAAACTTTTTTTCACTCCCGCAAAACGACAGAATGTTGCTATGGTTACAAATGCGGGAGTGACTGCTGTTCCGTACACACATGGAACAATAATTTACGGGACTCACTCCCGCATTTAAATGTGGTTGTCACTCCTGAAACTTGTAGTGTGTACGTGGCCAAAGTTTTCCAGTCTATTTCAAAAGAATGTTGTGGTCAGTAGTGTTGAACGCAGCGCTAAGATCCAGTAGCACTAATAGAGAGATATAACCATGATTAGATGATAAGAGCATGTCATTTGTAACTCTAATGAGAGCAGTCTCAGTACTATGATACAGTCTAAATCCTGAATGGAAATCCTCACAGATACCATTTTTCTCTAAGAAGGAATATAATTGTGAGGATACTACCTTTTCTACTATCTTTGACAGAAAAGGGAGATTCGAGATTGGTCTGTTATTAACTAGATCTTTGGGGTCAAGTTGTGTTTTTTTAATGAGAGGCTTAATAACAGCCAATTTGAAGGTTTTGGGGACATATCCTAATGACAATGACGAATTAATAATAGTCAGAATGACTTCTGGAAGCACCTCTTTTAGTAGTTTAGATGGAATAGGGTCTAACATACATGTTGGTGGTTTAGAAGATTTAACAAATTTATACAATTCCTCCTCTCCTATAGTAGAGAATGAGTGGAATTGTTCCTCAGGGGATCTATAACGCACTCTGATGCGATAATGTAGCTGATGACTGCATGGTTACAATTTTATCTCTAATAGTATCTATCCTGGAAGTAAAGTAGTTTATAATGTCATTACTGCTGTGCTGTTGGGAAATGTCAACACCTGTTGATGCTTTATTTTTCGTTAATTTACCCACTGTATTGAATAAATACCTGGGGTTATGTTTGTTTTCTTCTAAAAGAGATTAAAAGTAATCAGATCTAGCAGTTTTTAATGCTTTTCTGTAGGGTAGGGTACTTTCCCACCATGCAATACGAAATACCTCTAGTTTTGTTTTCCTCCAGCTGCGCTCCATTTTCCGGGCTGCTCTCTTTAGGGAGCGCGAGTGTGCTCATTATACCATGTTGTTAGACTGTTTTCCTTAATCTTAAGGTAAAGGAGCAACTGTATCTAAAATGCTAGAAAAGAGAGAGTCCATAGTTTCGGTTACATCAAGTTTTTTTGAGCTTTTGGATATGCTGAGGAATATGGATATGTTGGATATGCTTGAGATAAATCAGGAAGATTACTTACAAAGCAGTCTTTTGTGATAGAAGTGATAGTTCTACCATACTTGTAACAAGTAGAATTTACAGTTTTAGCTATATGGAGTTTACACAAGACTAGATAATGATCTGAGATATCATCACTTTGCTGCAGAATTTCAACACCATTAACATCAATTCCATGTGACAGTATTAAATCTAGAGTATGATTTTGACAATGAGTAGGTCCTGACACGTGTTGTCTAACCCCAATAGAGTTCAGAATGTCTATGAATGCTGATCCTAATGCATCTTTTTCATTATCAACATGGATATTAAAATCACCAACAAGACTTTATCTGCAGCCAGCACTAACTCTGATAGAAAATCAGCAAATTCTTTAATAAAGTCTGTATGGTGCCCTGGTGGCCTGTATACAGTAGCCAGTACAAACATCACAGGGGATTTATCATTAACACTTGTTTCTCTGGATAATGTTATATGAAGCACCATTACTTCAAACGAGTTATACTTGAAGCCCACCCTCTGAGAAATACTGAAAATATTGCTGTAAATTGTAGCAACACCTCCCCCTTTACCTTTTGGACGCGGCTCATGTTTATAACAGTAATCTTGGGGGGTAGACTCGTTTAAAATAATGTAATCATCTGGTTTTAGCCAGGTTTCTGTCAAACAGAGCACATCTAGGTTATGATCAGTGATCATATCATTTACAAAAAAATATTCAATAAGGCAAGCTTTATCATTTGTTTCTCTGTATTATATAATTTTTTTATTTGTTGAACACCAATTAAATTGTTACTCTTAAATTGGTTTGGATGGGGTTTTTTTGTATTTTCTAGTTTGGGGAACAGACACAGTCTCTATAGTGTGATATCTAGGTGAAAGAGTCTCTATGTGCTGAGAATTAACTGATTTCTGTGACATGAGGTGGCTAGCAGATGGTCGGTTTAGCCAG
This sequence comes from Tor tambroides, assembly GCA_021397915.2. Lineage (NCBI taxonomy): Eukaryota > Metazoa > Chordata > Actinopteri > Cypriniformes > Cyprinidae > Tor > Tor tambroides. Next base: position 15,086 of record JAFVLL020041364.1, on the reverse strand, counting down.
TCTGTCTGCGTCCTGACCTGGGCCCCAGTTAGTCAAGTACAAATTCTAAGACTATGTGCCATATTTCTAGAGAGAAGAGTGGCACCAACCCCAGAGGGATGAAGACCTCCTTTCAACAGGTCAGGTCTACCCCAAAAACTCATCCAATTGTCTATGAAACCTATGTTATTTTGCGGGCACAACTTAGACATCCTGATGCACGGGCTCTGTAACTGGAACCGAACAATATACGGGGCTTGCTAAGCTAAGTAGTCGCTAAGCAAAGTAGCTAAATAATCTTATCCAAAGCCGTATCTACAGCCCTCACATTCTTAATGTCCTCAATTAAAGTTTGGATGCGTGTCTCTAGTTCTAAAATCTTCTCTGTCAGCCTAACTATTTCCCTGCATTTATCACATGTGAATCCCTCATCGCAGACAGAGAGAGATAAACTATACATGTAGCAAGCGGTGCAAACAACAATAGCAGGAGAAGAAGCCATAACTCACCGTGATTGATAAATGATTCCGACTTACCACTGTTGTTTGATGAACTCGTGAAAAATGGAGCGAGAGAGAAAAGAAACAGAGTGAGAAAAAAGAAAACATAGACGCGAATAGCAAAGTGAATGGAAACACGAATGACAAGCTAACCAATGCTAACGTGCTGCACGCGCGCTGAACTCTTGGTTTTAGATTAGAAGCAAACGATCAAATTAGTCATATTAGTTTGATAGATAATATCAGAAATATGGTGGGAATTAAGTTATATTTTATTACTTTAAACAACAGAGAGTGATAGTAAGATAGAGATTCAACTGAAAAGCGAAGCTACATGGAGCTACAATCGCAAACCACTCAGCAGCACGGCAGACAGGAACCAGAACCAGAAGTTTCCCCTGATATAAAATAGTATGGAGCCCTGCACTGCGAAAAATGCTTTTCTTGCTTAGATTTTTTGTCTTGTTTCCAGCCAAAATATCTAAAAATTCTTAAATCAAGAAAGATTTTCTAGACAAGTAAAAATTATTCTCTTGTTTTCAGCAAAAACAAGACAAAATTAAGTGAGTTTTTGCTTGAAACAAGTAAAATAATCTGCCAATGGGGTAAGCAAAATAATCTTGTTTTCTGTTTGAAATAAGGTTATTTTGATCACATCATTTTGAGTGGAAGCAGAAACACTCTATATTAGAGCATGTGTCTTTAAATGCAAATGAGCTGCTGCTCCCCGCCCCCTTTTCCAGAAAAGAGCTGTGCCATTACGGCCCATACCTGCTAAAAACATCTATTTTGGTTCTGATTATCATGTTTATTGCGCTGAAATCATGCGTTTTAAACCATATTAATTTAAACTTCTGATATATGGTTTTCCGAGTGCACACATCCGAAGCACACGGACAGAAAGTGGCTGTCACAGCGGGAGAGTACTAAGTTCTCATTCACACACAAGTTTACATTAAAAACACACGTTACAAAAAAGTTACAAAAAAAGTCAGTTATGACTGTGAAGGTAAACAGCTGGGAACTAAATCGCATGTTTAATTTAGATATGTGTGGCAGCAGCAATATACAGTAAATAAATCAATAAATCCACTGCTCTGTTGTCTCCTCTGAGGCTGGGACTGTAAACAGTGTTCTGTGATCGTCTGTGCAGCTAAAGGCAGAACAGTTAGCATGTTTTGCTCAAACTTTCGCCATGGCATTAGAATTGGTACACCGTTGTCGCTTGCGAAATCAAAATGACGGCGCCTTGGGTGGAAACTTAGAGCTTAAGGGGCGGTAATATTATAATGAGATCCCTTTGCAACGTCACTAGGGGAGCGTGATCAGACGCGCTCATTTTTTCAGACGCTTGCAGAAAAAGGCTTACCAAAACAAAGATACTGGGTTAATCTTTTTCACATTTCCTTGGTTGGTAGATGCACCGGGGACCTGATTATAGCACTTAAAACCTGGAAAAGTCAGATTTTCATGATATGTCACCTTTAAGGCAGTCATTGCCTGCAAAGGATTCTCAACAAAATATTAAAAATGAGAATTTTATTTATGATTATATTTATTTGTCCAATTACATTTGAGCCCCTGAAAATGGGGGGACTGTGTATAAAAATGGCTGTAATTCCTAAGCATTTTGTTATATTTTTGTTCAACCCCTTGCATTAAAGCTTAAAGTGCCCCTATGGATTTTTGAAAATTGCCTTTTATGCAGTGTGTAACAGCTCTAAGTGAATGAAAACATCCTGCAAAGTTTTAAATCTGAAAGTGCACCATAAAGTTATTGTCTATCAAAAGAAAGAGGCGACTCTGAATCATTGAAACAAGTCCTTTTTAAAACGAATCACTTGCCCGCCCACTTGTTGGTCTTTTTGCGTTGGTCTGAATGAAAATGCAAATTCATTCTTTGCCACTAAGTGCCGCTTTTGGAGCGGTAAAAAAGAAAAGAAAAAAAAGGCGCCGTTTCCCCGGTAATGGCTGTATACAAAGCAGCACTGCGCTCACAAACGCTGCTTTATAAGGCATTACCATTACAGGTATGATGAAATGAAAATGAGAGCAATCGGACCAATCACCGCAGATTAGCGTCACGCAGAGGAGCGGTTTGGAAAAATGAATCATTAAACGAATCGTTTGGGAGTCCTTGAGCAAATAAGGTAAAAATTAATGCATATTATAAGACAATGAAAGTGATTTTTGACCTTGCATGCATGTCAACCTGTTGTTGGGGACTCCCAAAACCAAAATATGAACCTTACATTACCCATAATAGGGGCACTTTAAAGTCTGCAGTTCAATTTAATCTTGATTGTTTTATTTTTAATTCTGTTCTGGTGGCATACAGAGCCTAAATTATCAAAATTGTGTCAGTGTCCAAATATACTGTAGATGCAAAGAATCATTATTGGTATCTGCTTTTCCCTGCTGATGGTCATAAATATGATGGATAAATGAAAAAAGTAATGTGACTGAAACAGATGAATAAATATACTTTTTTTACATTTCTTAAAATGTCAATGAGAATAGATGAAGTTTTTGATATCAGTCTCAACATCCCAGATGATAAGTACAAATTTTATGCCAGTAAAATTCAGTCAGCAGTGAGTATTTCGTATTTTGTAAATAAAATAGATATATATGCATTATTTTAAAAAATATTGTGCAAATAATAAATGCAAGGTTTGTAATACAGTGTATATTTCAGGACTTTTTTGGCAAATATGTTTATTGTTTATTTATTCTTCTGTTCCCTTTCAGTCGGTCACTTTCGACATCACGTCAACTGACGAATTGGGGATCTCACTAGAGACCAATCTACTTCGAGTGTAAACTAAACGACCCAATGCACATTGGCATGCAGTAGTTGCATCCAGCTGCTGCTCGTCAGCCTCCAGCAAAGCAGTGCTGTGGAGCCGGGCATAGGCAGGCCATCCAGCCCGTCCAGGCCTCCGCCAAACCTGGCGGTAAGCAGAAAAGCAAGATGCCCTGAGACGGGTAACCCAGAGATGGAGGGAGCTGCTCTTCGGGAGATGGTGAACGCACCACTCCCTCCCCCGGAGGAGGCCTGGCTGGAGAATCTTTTGTTTTGTTTTGTCTCACCGTAGGCCGATGGCACCCAAATTGTCGACAAAAGAGCAGTTTTCTCTATCTCTGGGTCCCAAGAGGGCATGGAAAGTAGTGGACGGACTAAACCCGGACCACACACATCCTCCTCTCTCGCCAGCAGGCAGCAGCGGGCAGTTCGAGAGTGTCATCAAAGGCCCTACTCACGCACCCTCTGCCAAACTGTGGAACCAGGTAAGTGTTGCACCGCACACTCAGACCCCACTCAGGGTTGTGGACAGGCCCCCAACTGCAGTGGCATATCAATTGCCTAGAATTGTTAGCAGTGGGCCTTGCCTTGAACCAGGGGAGTAGCAGCCATTTTAAAAGTGGGGGGGACAGCTTTCAGGTGATGTGACCCTCTAACAAATTATGTAGTCTACTTAATGTACAAAGTAAGTTCATGTTCATATAATAAATTCTAAATAGAATACCAATTGGAGTTTTACTAAAATATGATAAAGTATGATAAGATAAGTTTTCGGCGCAAAACAAATTTGCTATATTGGGAAAGAATAATTCTACTCTGGACGCGAGCAGCACGACGCGACAAAAGACAGCAGAACCCAATAATCAGTTATGTCTCATTTAGCAGAAGCTTTTATCCAAAGCGACAAGTAGGAGAGCATTTGTGACCCTGGACCACAAAACCAGTCATAAGGGTCAATTTTTTGAAATTGAGTTTTATATATCATCTGAAAGCTGAATAAATAAGCTTTCCATTGATGTATGGTTTGTCGAGACAACTATTTGAAAATCTGCAATCTGAGGGTGCAAAAAAATCAAAATATTGAGAAAATCGTCTTTAAAATTGTCCAAATTAAGTTCTTGGAAATGCATATTACTAATCCAAAATTAAGTTTTGATATATTTACAGTAGGAAATTTACAAATTATCTTCATGGAACGTGATCTTTACTTAATATCCTAATGATTTTTGGCATAAAAGAAAAATCAATAATTTTGACCCATACAATGTATTTTTGGCTATTGCTACAAATATACCTGTGCTACTTAAGACTGGTTTTGTGCTCCAGGGTCACATTTAACACACACTGGATCCGGCGCGACGTGACGAGGTTCTTAACGGGTTCTATTGTCTTTTGTCGCGTCGCATGATCGCATCGCTCGCATCCAGTGTAGACACGACGTTACAGTATGTTAAATCATAACATGGAAATTTGATCGCGTGATTCGTGTCATCGCGAAATAACACATACTTACAGTGTGTGTTTGAAATAAGGACGTAATCTTCCTCTGCTTTTTCTGGGGTGCATTTTACCCCAGACCGCCACAGAGCAAAGAAGTGAATGAATGAAAGAAATCGCGAAAGCAATTGAGATTTGAAGCTCGTGGCAGATGCGCCCAAGAGATGATTCGCCTTGTGATTGGCTGAATGTTAGTTCACTCAAATCTAGGTAACAAATCAGAGAACACGGCAGAAATATTGGCGGTGGGTCAAAAAAAGTGCGGGGGACAGAATTACCTGTTTCTAAAAGTGCGGGGGACGTATCCCCCGTCCCCCGCGGTTGCTACGTGCCTGCCTTGAACTGTCTCAAAGAGCACTTACGAGGCTTGCTCGTTGCGCCCTATTGGCCCAACCAGACCTCATTCCCAGAACTAATGTTCCTCGTGACAGCCCTTCCCTGGCAGATTCCTCTGAAGAAGGATCTACTGACACAGAGACGGACCTCTGGAAACTCCATGTCTGGTCCCTGGACAGGATGCGGAGGTTCTAGGTGACCTACCTCAAGAGGTAGAGGACACCATCACTTCAGCGCGAGCACTGTCTACAAGACACGCTTATGTCTTGAAGTGGAACCTGTTCGTCGAGTGGTGTTCTTCTCACCGAGAAGGCCCCTGGAGATGCCCGATCAGAGTCGTGCTTTCTTTTCTGCAGCAAGGGTTGGAGCAAAGGCTGTCTCCTTCCACCCTTAAAGTCTATGTTGCTGCTATTGCTGCTAATCACGACCCCGTGGAAGGGAAGTCGGTAGGGAAGCTTGACCTGGTCATCAGGTTCCTTAGGGGGGCAAGAAGGTTGAATCCTCCTCGGCCTCCCTTTATACCCTCTCGGAACCTGACTCTGGTGCTCAGAGCACTCCACCACGGGCCATTTGAGCCTTTGCAGTCAGTTGAGCTAAAGTTTCTGTCAATGAAATCCCTGCTCCTGGTTGCACTGGCCTCTATCGAGAGTGTAGGGGACCTGCACAGATTTTCAGTTGACAAATCGTGCCTAGAGTTTTAGTCGGCTGACTCCCAGGTAACCCTGAGGCTTCAGCCCGGCTATGTGCCCAAGTTTCCTACTACCTCCTTCAGGGATCAGGTAATGAACCTGCAAGCGCTGCTCCCGGAGGAGGCAGACCCAGCCCTAGATTTGCTCTGTCCCGTCTGCATCATAAGATGGTACGTTGACCGGACACAAAGCTTCAGGACCTCAGAACAGCTCTTTGTCTGTTATGGAGGCCGGCAGAAGGGGAATGCCGTCTACAAGCAGAGGATGTCCCACTGGATAGTGAAAGCTGTCACCCTGGCTTATCAGGCACAGAGTGTGCCCTGCCCACTCAGGTTGCAAGTTCACTCTACTAGGAGTGTTGCATCCTCCTGGGCGCTGGCTTGTGGTGCCTCACTGACAGATGTTTGTAGAACTGAGGGCTGGGCGACCCTCAAAATGTTCACCAGATTCTATAGCCTTTGTGTTGAGCCAGTATCCTCCTGTGTTCTCACCTCAAACAGGTAGAAGAACCGAGAGGCTCTGGCTTGGGAAACACTGTGTGTGTGTGTGTGTGTGTGTGTGTGTGTGTGTGTGTGTGTATACATTTTGGTGAACTATTAAACTATTAAAGTGGTCTTATTAAATGTGTGATTATATAGTTTAAGTAACATACAAATACCTATTTCCAGATGAGTACAACTTATCTAGAGACAGCATTTTCTCAACTGCATCTTCAAACAGCTCCTATTGCTCAGATACTTTTATGAATGCATAATCAGCTACTTCATTAACTATAGTCTACTCCCACTATGTATACTTAACTGAAAAATATACAGATTTGATATTTAATTAAGGATACTTTTTATAATTGTAACAGTAGTGTGATTGGATGGGTCTCATTTGCTGTCCAGTTGGTATTGTTATATTACACACTGTCTGATTTATTTACAAAATAAACAAATAAAAATATTTCATTGTTTCACTGATAATGAAATGCGTCTTTACTTTAAATTAATAATTAAATAACTTGCTCTCTAGTATTTTATTCATTTTAATAGCTGCAGAATTATAGACCATAATGGTAAAATAAATGTTTCAAAATAATTTATTTTATTTTACTTCCCCTCAGTAGGAGTCATAATGTCATGTAAAATTTGGCCCTGCATAACCTAGTCCCCACTGCTAAATGTCAACCACACTAACGTAATAGACAAATACACATTCCTGGAGTAGGCAAATTGCTATATTATTAAAGGGGTTGTTGACTGTTTTTTTTCTAGGCTTGATTGTGTTTATGGGGTGCAGTCTAACGTGTTAATGCTTCATTTAAAAAAAAACGCATTATTTTTACCTTTATTCCACACCGCTCTGTCCCTTCTCCTATAAACGCGCTGATCATTTCCTGCTTTTATGAAGACCCTCCCTCAGAAATACACGATGGGCTCTGATTGGTTAGCTGGTCCAGTGTGTTGTGATTGGCTAAACCGTCTCTAGTGTGCGTCTAAACGTCCCGCCCCTCACCTCAGTGACATGTGCTCCGTTTGTATTGTAAACAATGGCGTCGTCTATATTGCTTATCAATTTGAGCCCGATTGAGACGCAGAGGATATTAGTGAAGACGATTGCGCAGAACCTGTTCAAGCACGGCTCTTATGGTATGTTTTTTGTTTGTTGTTGTCTCTTACTTTTAGATACACTGTTATTTGTAAATGCTACTGCTTTTAGCTTTAATATATGGTTTTAACCTGATTAAAGCTTTAATAGGCTACAGTACGTCAAATGCACGTGCGTCCGTGTATAACGCTTCTCATAGCTATGTGAAAATAAGTGTATAAATGGAACAGTTCATTGTTTGAGCTGAGCTGGTGATCTGAATGAGAGAGAGATGCAGAGAAGACCGTGTGCAGAGCACGCTTCTCATAGCTATGTGAAAATAAGTGTATAAATGGAACAGTTCATTGTTTGAGCTGAGCTGGTGATCTGAATGAGAGAGAGATGCAGAGAAGACCGTGTGCAGAGCAGGGCGATGCGAGGAACAGGATTGAGAACCGCTGATTTAGAACATTGATTTTGAAACTTTAAATCCATTAGAATCGTTAGATGACAAAATCGCGATTCATATATGAATAGATTTTTACGTGGACCCCTAGTTTTCTTCCTCTTCTCTAAAGCAGCACAGCACGGCCTCGCCCCCTTTGTTGCATGTTCCTGGGGGCGGGGTTTGTCTAGGTTTGTGATGTCACAAACCCGGGAAGTAACTCGTTGTAGTCCCTACGAGCCATTTTTGTAGGCATTAAACTGCAGAATTTTAAAAAAAACGATATCACCGTTTACATTGAACTTTCAGTGCCACAACTTTGCAGATATGGTTTATGCTCAAACAGCAACATTACACACTAACTAACGTTAAAAAAGTGAAATCGCAATCAACCACCCCTTTAATACAACTGTTTATAATTTGTTGTAGAACAAAATATGCAGTCTCTTAAAGTATTATATCATTATTATAACTGAGGAATTTGAATGAATTACTGTTGGTAATATTAATTGCTATTAAGTACTGTTGGTACTTTTCTATTATTATTGGTACTATTAATTACTTCCTTTACAGGAACTCCTAATCCACAGCAGATTTTGAATTTGCATGACCACACAGTCTGAACTTTGCATATGTCTGCTCTGTGCCTTTCATTTTGGTGAAAACACTTTTAGAATATGATCATCATTGGATTAGCCACCAGTTTGACGTCAATGTCTGAATATAATGGTAAGGATGTAAATTGTGGTGCTGCGGGTTTGTTTATACTGTTGCTCTGGTGCACTTCATGAAAATGTTCTCAAAAAAAAACAAAAAAAAAAATACTTTTCTAAACACTCTCCCTCATGATCTGAGTACTCAAGTTGATTTCTGTACAAGCACTCTTTCTATTCTTTTTCTAGAACATACAAGCTATTTCTATGGTAAACACTGAAAATAAAAACAGAAAAATGAGCTATATTAAATCAATAAATAGGAAAGAAGACATTTACATTCGCTTCATCTCATGTTGCAGCTTTGAATGGAATGCTACCTTGCCTTTGAATATTATAAACAGAATAGGATAAAACAATAGGAAATAAACAAATGGCAGAACAAAATACCATCTTACATTTTACTTGGTTTCTTGAAGGGAATTATTAACCTTCATAGGGATGTTTTGTCATTTTGAATGAGCATGCAAAACAGATACATTTGCATGGATGCTTATTTAACAAACAAATACATTTGAAGAAAACAAGACACTAATTTGCAAGTGTTCCCTAACGATAAATCTTTTTAAAACCTTTACTTTCATTAAATGTTCTACTAAATGTATGTATGTTTACAGTAGTGTAAACCATACTTATAGTAAACCTGTTTTGATGAGAGAAAAATCTTGTATAGATGCACTTGGACACAGAATGTGTGATGTAAATAATACAGCAGTCAGATTTAAATTTGTGTTGTGTGGGATGAAAGCCATACACATGAACAGTGGTATGTGTTGATTATTTATTATGCTCTCAATTCACTTATAATCATTATACACTTTTATTCTGTCTTTTCAAAACATTACGCAACTGTCCATATTCATGTTTTCCACAACAGCCAAATAATGAGGCTCAGTGATTTCACATGCTGAATAAACATGGTCAGTGGACATTCTGTGTGTTACCACATATTTCCATTGTCGTATGTGGGTTAGATGAGCTGGATGCGGTAGTGGTCACCATAACGGGGAAACATAACCACATCACTGGAGGTTTAAAACAACAAATGAAATAAGATATAGGTAGGTCAATATATGAGAATGTTATTTCCCTTTGATCTGAGAACAGATCACAAATATAATCTTTCAGATTGGAAGTAGGATTTTACTTCAGTGGGCTGAAATGGGCACTTTGAGTTTACTGTCAATAAACTGAAAGTTCATTTGAATTGTGTCTAGCTTTATTTATCACACAGTTTAGAAGATTGTATTGGAACAATTTCGTACACAGGCCACCCCATAATCGACATTCAGAACTTTTTAAGTTTAAAAGTCTTCTTCCTATAAGCACAGCAAGATTTAAACATGAAAATGATTTATCTAAATCAGCCACAAATGACAATCTAACCAAACATAGGTGGATAAAGCATGCAGCTCTGAGCTACATTTGTTAGCCAAATCTCAATGGAAAGTCTGAAGCCATGACTATTGTGTGCTAACTTATCCAGGTGGCCTATGGACTTGGGGAATGTAAAATGCAAATGTGAGAGAGAGCTTTGTAAATTAGCTTTTGCCTGTCCCACTGCATTCGTCAACTTTCCTTAATTCTCATTCAGCACCAACTTTCACTCTGGAAACTGGTTCACAGGGAACATGTTGTTATGACAGATAACATTGCCTAAAACTTGCTGATCCTCTCTTTTAAAATGCAGATTGTAAGGTCAGTATTTTTGTCCATATAATCTTTGGTTTATATTTGTATAGCAAAATGGTTAAATAAGATTAGTAAGGTTCTTATTTTTAAAAATCTTATTTAAAAATGTCATCTTACAATACATATATACTCTCATCTTACAATATATATATATATATATATATATATATAATTTTAAAACATGTTTACATGTGAATTTCCATCAGCATTTAGCTTTGTCAAAGTTTTTTAGTTTGGTGGAATGATGAGGTTTAATAAGCGAGAGATCCCCAGTTTGTAGTATTATAATATAAATAGTTCAGTTTTCTATCAATAAATATTTGGGCAAACAATATCACAAAAGTTAGGAGAAAGGTTTCACTTTGAGGTCTACGTTTGTGATTGTATTTTTAAAAATTCAATGCGATCTCCTTAGGATCAAGACACTGTCTGGTGCAGGAATGCTGCTTTTTGCTGCATTATTCATTTTTAGCCAAGTAAGTTCATAAAGGCTATATACAAGAAAACAGATTTTATCCTGAATAATACAAATCATGAATAGTAATTACCTGACTGCTCTGATGATCATGCCATTGAATTTATTTTTAATATTATAGTCATCACCTATAGGATATGCTTCAAATTCATTTAAATTTTAATATTTACAGTATTTCAGAATGGTTCTGTAAGAATCCCATTCATGTTGTTAGACATGATCATTTGTTTATGGCTAGAAAAAAAAGTAAAGAACAAAATTACTGACTGTTTTCTTTTTCTGATACCTAACAGACTTCATATGTAGGTAAGTTTTTATTTTACCAGACACAGTACTTTCCAAAAATCTACTGAGTTATATCACACATAAATAAATCATGCAGCGAATTTATAACTTTACAATGTATATGTTTTCAGGGTCCGCAGAGGTGACCCACTGGGCAGAGGTCATGATTGAGGGGAATAAAACCTTAAATGTTGCAGTCCATCTGCCTGGACTTATAGGGACTGTTCTGGATACAACAGGGGTAACTATCACAAACGCTGAAATAGCAGCAGGTAAGTTAAACCTACCATGTTTCAAGTAACATTCAGTTAATAAACATTTAAAAAATAATGCCAGATTACATTTTAAAACAGCAGAAATATGATGTTAAGTCATTATGAAAATGTATGTTGTTATAGAGTGTGAGATAATTGGCCAAAATTCAACATGCTGGTGTGGACCAGACTATGTTTGGAGCAATCTTGTGTGTGACAGTGTAAATAAATGCTGCAATGTGGAAAAATGTGTGGCAAATATATCATCCTACACACCTTTGTGTCTGCCCAAGGTGAACGGTAAGCTGTTAAAATATATAAAATTTAAGTAAAAGTCAGTTAGACATCTCATGTGCAATTATGGAAAACATTATGATTGTTTTGCTCTGTGGACCTTATAGTTTCACTCATTGGCGTGCTCACTGGGAGCTCCTCGTCGGTAGAGAGCATGGTAAGTGTGCATCTCCTTGTTTGGTAAATGCTTACTTGTTCTGAAATACAGTATCTGTAAGCAGCTGTATAAATGCATATGCATAGCCTAGTATAATATAAAATAAGGGATAATGTACAGCCATTTGGTGATTATAGCCAAATAAACCCCCACTGAGCGATCAGGACTCGGACGGATTTATTTTGCGATAAAGACCGACACACTGACTGTACGTTATCCCGCTTTTTGAAATTACTTTATACCTGAGGCCGCAAAACATTTTCAGATATTTTATTTTGAATCTGTAAGTGTTTCGGACCTTGTAGAGTCACGTGATTTCAGCCAACGCGGCTTCGTTACGTCGAAACGTTTCAAGCTCTACACAAACAAGCATTACATAAGCGCATGGAAAAAATACATTTTTTACAGAACTGCATTTTATCCATGGTGTTTATTATGACCAGCAGGTGGCGCCAGCCTGTGGTGTTTGATATTGATTCATCTTGCTAAGTGAATACATTTCAAAGTTTCGAAAAGCTTCATTTTTCTTAAATATTATATAAAATGAGGTTTTCTGAGGCCATTTGCAATACAATCAATAACTGAGGCGCAAGGTGGCACCAGCAGCGTTGAATAAAATAAAAAATAAATAAATAAAAAAATCGCGGTATATAGGCGGTGTGATACGACGTGAAAGTAGCGCCAGTTTCAAGTGATGAGCAGACCGCTGGATTGCGCTATTGGCTAAACAGAATCAAGTATTCAAGAGCCATGCATTTATGAACTGAAAAAAAAAATGTAACCATAAAATTACAGAGCAGTTTTGACAAAGCTCTTATTCATCATCTTAACACATTTCTTTTTCAGCTGCTGAGTAATTTTAACGTGCTAAATGCCTTCAACTCATTGACTATGCAAGGCACCCTGTAAGATATTCTTCTTATCATTTTTATTTTTATCTTACAATTTATTTGATTATCTGAATGTAAATAAAGTAGTAATAAAGACTTTAAACACTTTTTGTTTTATTCATTTGATAACATCTAAAATGATTTGTAACCAATATCTTCATGTTTCTTCTCTTTTGTCACACAGTTTAACAGGTTTAAATACGTACGCTCACAATTTCACAGTGTCTCTTAGTTCTGTGTTTGCCACCCCCAAAGTTCAAAGCATAATTTCTACGCTGTTGACAAATCCAACCATTTACAGCCTCAGTGTTAAGTCACTAGGTAAAACACTGCGACCACACCTATTTATTTGGTCACTTGTTCAAACTGTCCAGCCATTCCTACCAATCTTTTTACCATCACAGTATTTTATTTTCATTTGCAGGCATGGTATACATGGAGGCACCTACAGGGAAAGTGTGTTATAATTCAAGACAACAGCTGAACTGTACCAGTATAGAGGCTATGAGCAAGTGCGTGTGGCAGATGTCCAGGGATATTGAAGCAGCATTGACTCTGGGACCAGGGAGTGAAGTACAGCTGTCAGATACTTGTACAGAACTCTCAACAGTCACACTTCTAAAGACAAATGGATACTGGTCAGGTGTGTTGAATGCAAGCATATGAGTGAGGCAGGAACATTTATGTTGTTGTGACCTTTCATTCTCAATTTTCATTTTCTTGATATTCCAGGAACATACAGCTGCCTTTTTGTCAATGGGAACATAGCTCACATGGCCATGGCACCTATTCAAATCGCACTTCTGCCAGAGGTCATTAATGTGACAAGCAATCCACAAACTGCAGATTGTTCTGAATCACCATCCACCAAAGTTAGCATGTTATGTTCCATCGAAAACAGCACTGAAACCTACAAAGCCATGCTAAAACTTGGAACTGTTGAAACTGCACCAGTTAAAGAAGGTAAGGCTATGATTATATTATAAATCTCTCATTTGATGGAACATGAAGCTGACTTTTTATTATCTTTATAGAGCAAATAATCAATTGAGTCTGCAAGTCACACAAGGTTTATACTATTTTTATATAAACATATAATTAACAGTTTTTATAATCAAGCAATTTACCAAGTATCGCAAATGTAAACATGTTACAAGTCAAGCATTATTAAAATGTGTTTTAGCTCTAATGAAAATCCTCATTCATGAAGCGTATGATATATGTCAAACTTTAAAATGAATGAATGTCATTTCATTAGAAACAAAACAAAAAAGACATTGGTTTGAAATTAGGCAATATATAACTACTGAAATAAATAAATGCATAGATAGATTTACATGACATTTCCATGACATGATCTAATTTTATGAGATCAGTAAATTTACAAGATACTTTTGTTAAATACAGTATGTTACCTGGATATTGCTCTTACCCATAACTGGAAGCGAACACAGATAAAAATGTTACCCAATTTTTTGCAGAGAACAATGGAATAATCAAGTATACAGCACAATTTACTGTTGATTGTCTGGCAGAAGGCAAACCAAGTTCACTTGAGGCCAGTTGCACTTTAGAGAACTCTTTGAATCAGCTGCGAAATCGCACAATAAGAGTACCAATCATTTACCGTAAGTACTGAAAGTCATGTTCTCCTAATGCAAATGAATGTCATTGGTGACTGGTAAAGTACAAAACTAAAGTTTGGATAATTCATGTGTTTGTTTGTTTTTATAGCCAGTGACCTCTTTTGTGCGGCGGAAGATATTGAAGAGAGAAAATGGCCAAAAACAAAGAATAATGAAACAGCCGTTATAGATTGCACTGCAACAGGGAGACAAGGCTTAATGAAACGCAAATGCAATGGAAAAAAATGGGGGGAAGAAGTCTCTCTGTGTGTTAAAGCAGTCCTGAATAGTGTAGCTTTGCAAGCAAAGGTATGCAAATCTAGAAGAGGTGACTGATACTGGGTGACTTAAAAAGTTGAAGACATAACTATGGCTTGTGAATTGTGTCTTTAATGTGGAAATGTCTCATTTTTATTTCTCTCCAGGATTTTGAAAAAGGACTTGGAGCAACACAAGAAGTCGCTCAGTTTATCTTTCAGAGCTTGAAAAATAACACATCCGAAGAGGGTGAGAACACTTTTGGTGACGTCAAGACTGCAGTTTCTGTTTTTGAAACTATGCAAAAGGCATCAGTAAACATGCCACTAGGCGACAACCTTCTTCCAGTAAGCATTTCAACCACTTCACTCACTTTTGACAGCTCATATAGATATATACAGTATCTCACAAAAGTGAGTACACCCCTCACATTTCAGCAACCATTTTAGTATATCTTCTCAAGGGACAATACTATAGAAATGACACTTGGATAAATTTTAGAGTAGTCAATGTGCAACTTGTACAGCAGTGAAGATTTACTGTCTTCTGAAAATAACTCAACATACGGCCATTATTGTCAAAAAAGCTGGCAACAAAAGTGAGTACACCCTAAGTGATA